>CAKOFX010000002.1:215000-217500 GCA_933228675.1 Stomorhina lunata | reverse complement strand
AGAACGAAAAGGAGTTCCATTAAGCCAAAATTCGTGTCTTTTATACCTTTATTTTGTTGACTAAATTTGGCTCTTGGTTAAGGACAATTGTTAATGTTTCACAGATAATAGAGATTAACTATTAGTATATAATGTTATACTTAAAGCTCTCATTTCTTTATATGAAATCTTTTGAAAAATTTCATATAAAAATAGGAAAATTTTTTGAAAAATTTCATATAAAAATAGGAAAATTTTTTGAAAAACTTAATATAAAAATAGGAATTTTTTTGAAAAATTTCCTATAAAAATAGGAAATTTTTTGAAAAATTTCCTATAAAAATAGGAAATTTTTTGAAAAATTTCCTATAAAAATAAGAAATTTTTTGAAAAATTTCCTATAAAAATAGGAAATTTTTTGAAAAATTTCCTATAAAAATAGGAAATTTTTTGAAAAATTTCCTATAAAAATAGGAAATTTTTTGAAAAATAGGAAATTTTTTGAAAAATAGGAAATTTTTTGAGAAATTTCCTATAAAAATAGGAAATTTTTTGAAAAATTTCCTATAAAAATAGGAAATTTTTTGAAAAATTTCCTATAAAAATAGGAAATTTTTTGAAAAATTTCCTATAAAAATAGGAAATTTTTTGAAAAATTTCCTATAAAAATAGGAAATTTTTTGAAAAATTTCCTATAAAAATAGGAAATTTTTGGAAAATTTCCTATAAAAATAGGAAATTTTTGAAAAATTTCCTATAAAAATAGGAAATTTTTGAAAAATTTCCTATAAAAATAGGAAATTTTTGAAAAATTTCCTATAAAAATAGGAAATTTTTGAAAAATTTCCTATAAAAATAGGAAATTTTTGAAAAATTTCCTATAAAAATAGGAAATTTTTGAAAAATTTCCTATAAAAATAGGAAATTTTTGAAAAATTTCCTATAAAAATAGGAAATTTTTGAAAAATTTCCTATAAAAATAGGAAATTTTTGAAAAATTTCCTATAAAAATAGGAAATTTTTGAAAAATTTCCTATAAAAATAGGAAATTTTTGAAAAATTTCCTATAAAAATAGGAAATTTTTGAAAAATTTCCTATAAAAATAGGAAATTTTTGAAAAATTTCCTATAAAAATAGGAAATTTTTGAAAAATTTCCTATAAAAATAGGAAATTTTTGAAAAATTTCCTATAAAAATAGGAAATTTTTGAAAAATTTCCTATAAAAATAGGAAATTTTTGAAAAATTTCCTATAAAAATAGGAAATTTTTGAAAAATTTCCTATAAAAATAGGAAATTTTTGAAAAATTTCCTATAAAAATAGGAAATTTTTGAAAAATTTCCTATAAAAATAGGAAATTTTTGAAAAATTTCCTATAAAAATAGGAAATTTTTGAAAAATTTCCTATAAAAATAGGAAATTTTTGAAAAATTTCCTATAAAAATAGGAAATTTTTGAAAAATTTCCTATAAAAATAGGAAATTTTTGAAAAATTTCCTATAAAAATAGGAAATTTTTGAAAAATTTCCTATAAAATAGGAAATTTTTGAAAAATTTCCTATAAAAATAGGAAATTTTTGAAAAATTTCCTATAAAAATAGGAAATTTTTGAAAAATTTCCTATAAAAATAGGAAATTTTTGAAAAATTTCCTATAAAAATAGGAAATTTTTGAAAAATTTCCTATAAAAATAGGAAATTTTTGAAAAATTTCCTATAAAAATAGGAAATTTTTGAAAAATTTCCTATAAAAATAGGAAATTTTTGAAAAAATTCCTATAAAAAAAGGAAATTTTTGAAAAATTTCCTATAAAAATAGGAAATTTTTGAAAAATTTCCTATAAAAATAGGGAATTTTTGAAAAATTTCCTATAAAAATAGGAAATTTTTGAAAAAATTCCTATAAAAAAAGGAAATTTTTGAAAAATTTCCTATAAAAATAGGAAATTTTTGAAAAATTTCCTATAAAAATAGGGAATTTTTGAAAAATTTCCTATAAAAATAGGAAATTTTTGAAAATTTTCCTATAAAAATAGGAAATTTTTGAAAAATTTCCTATAAAAATAGGAAATTTTGAAAAGAAAGAAAGTAAATTTTATTAAGTCATCAATATTTTTAAAGTTTTTACAATATACAAAATATTACAATGAAAACTTTTGTGACAATCTATTTGTGACATGTACAACCTAAAAATTGATTTGATGGAATTTGACATTGTATTTGTCAGTGGGTCAATTGAGATTAACCAAAATCGGTCAATTATTACCACATGAACTTCAGGAACCATTGTGTTAAATTTCTTTAATATCGCCACCATATTTGACTATACGACTCTTTCGACTAAAGAGGGAAGAAATGACCAAAATGCGACAAAAATCATATAAACGTCCATTAAGCCGAAGATGATTACAATTTTTGGTTAATATATTGAACTCATTCACCCTAAATGACGAAATTGATTAAATATACAAATCTTAAGAAAATTTTTGTATCATGCTAAAATTGAGAATATATCTATCTT
>CAKOFX010000002.1:187500-210000 GCA_933228675.1 Stomorhina lunata | reverse complement strand
TTGTTTTTGTTAATTTTTTCTATTTTACTATTAAATTATAAACGAGATTTGGTGATATTTAATACTTTGTAATACAAAACTTAAAAGTAAATGAGCAAAACTCACATTAATTACTATGTTTCAGTAATGGGGCTAAAGTTATATGTATAAGCAAAATAAATTAATAAAACCATAGAACTGTGAAGTATGAGAATAGTAATTGGTCCAGACCGATCTTATTATATCCTACAAAACACATATGAATATGTTAAGTTACTAAACAGATATTTATACCCTTCCCCACCATAAGTTTGTGCTGCTGTATGTTACGCATAGAAGTATAGGTGTTAGAACTACCTTTAAGTATACCAATAGACTTAGAATCACTCCCTTAGCCGATTTAAAGATGTCAGTCCATCCGTCCGTCTAGACCCCCACGTAAACAAAGCACAGATCATTATGTTAGCCAAAATAACTGTTCTAAATTTCGTTTAAAATCGGTTCACATTTGACTATAGCTTCCACACAAATTTATCTATTAAAACGCACCAAAATGAGATAAAAATCACAAAAACGCTCGAAAATCTGAAGATAATGATAATTTTAATGACAATTTTAATGAATACATAATTTTTTATGTATTTTTTGAATACATAATTTCTGCAAAAACTGTAATCAATTTGCAAAATTTCGAAATAATCGGTCTACATTTGACCCTAGCTCTCATATAAGTCCAAATGTCGAAAACAGCTCAAATATATAAGTTTTAAGAAAATGTTATTATGATGGCAAAATTTAGCAAATATTTGTCTTTATCTAGAAAAAACAACACTTTTGATCTTATAGGCGAAGGGTATCGTATGTTCGGGCTTGATCGACTAAAGCACTTTCTTACTTGTTTTATTGAATTTTTTTATCAAGCAAATATTCTCTCTAATTTTTCAGACTTATGAACATTTTTGAATAAAAACCGATTAACCCTTATGTGCATGGCAAAAAAAAAAAACACCTTTAAGAGAATGGCAAGGTACCCGGGTACCTTTATATGGAAAAATTATTGTAAACAAATATTTTTGGAGAAAACAAATGAGTGATCTCGGAAAATAACTCTGAGAGTAACAATGCACGTTCATTTATAGTAAATAGTAAATCTCAAGGTGAATTCAACGTGGCGGTTGTAAGGATACAAGTCATGGCGAATATATATGTATACCATAAATTTGTATTAAGTAAATTAAGTTTCGTACTACAGGAAGATGTAGCCTCCAATTTTTCTACATTTGACTCCAATAATCCAAATACATGATATATAACCTTAAAATCGGTTGAAGACTTTTCTAATTATCAAAGGTTTTATAAAATATCCTATGTCCTTGAAGACTCTCCTGAGCATATGCTATAAAAAAATTATTATTTTTAAAAAACTTTAAAAAGTTTGACTAGTTTTACTTTTTTAAGGCTTTAGGATATTTAAATTCCCATTTTTGATGCAATGGGCTAACGATATGTCACTTTTGCACAGGACGAAAAAAAGTATTTTGTTCATACCGTTTTAAAAACTCCTTTTTGGTTTTTTAAAATAGATTGTTAAACTAACTCGAAAAAAGTAAAAAAAAGTTCCCGTTATAGTTAGAACCCCCTACAGATTACCACAAAGAAAGAACTAGAGCAATATCTTTAACGGCTTAGTCGTACCTGCGACTTAAATTCAAAGGATTTCGACAAAAACATAATTTTTCATCAAAGTTATAAAAAAGCACGTAAATTGTTATATATTAGCAGTTTTTTTTAAGCAGAACTGAAATTATGATTGTTTCAGTGGATAAAAATATATATTTTAGAATATTGGTTGAAATTGGATGTCACTAGCCCTTTAATAACCAGGGTCAAGAATAAAATTTGAAAAAAATTCGAAACTATGTATAAAACAAAGAAAATCGCGTAAATCTTGTTTCTACATAAATATTCATATATAAAATATTTATAACTAATCTGTCTAATTTTGCTTTAGTTATCTTTCAATAAAATTTTACTTTTTATTACAGTTTTTTCATATATAATATATGAAGGTACCCGGGTACCTTGCCGTACGGTTACGTATATAAGATATAAATTGGACCACAGCGCCTATACAATATAATTTTTTAGCTTAAAAGCAATAATAATTTAAACAATTTCAATAGTTAGGAGTTCTCAAGAAGTTTGAGGTTTGTGAACCATCTGTTTCCATTAAAAAAGTTAAGATGAAAGTGCTAAAGGTACCGGGGTACCTTGGTATGCACATAAGGGTTAAAAAAAAAAAATTGGTAAAATAATTTCAATCGGTATATAGAGGTAGTGTTAATATTTCGGGGATAGAAGTAACAAACATATCTATATGGCTTTATTATAACTCGAAATATTACTTTTATTGTCATTCAAACAATTGGTCATAACAGTTTTTAGTTTCTCTTTGAGACACCTCCAAAACATAGATTTTGAACGCTTTAACTGCTTCTTCGGTGCTCGTAAATATGTCTATGATTTACGAGCACCGAAGAAGCAGTTAAAGCGCAGTTTCAAAGGCAGTTTGCCTTTGAAATTCGGAAATAACGGGAAATCATTGGGTGTCAAGCCACTACAGTTTAACTGCTTCGACTGTTCAAAAGTTCAATTGTCTAACAAGATATATGAAAGCTCGCATTGTCATGAGGATGAATGATTCATCATCTGACAAGCATATATTCATGATTTCACCACCCTTCACGACTTAATTTTTGCATATTCTATAAATCAAAGCTTAGTTCTCATCGTAGATCTTTCGAAGTCCATAATTATAACCTTTACCACCGTAGGTGGAAAGGGTATTATAAGTTTGTGCTGATGTATGTAACGCATAGAAATATATGTCTTAGACCCATCTTTTAGTATACCAATAGGCTTAGAATCACTTTCTGAGTCGATTTAGCGATGTCCGTCCGTCTGGCTGGCTGGACTCCCATGTAAACATTGTAATCTAACTACAGGTCGCAATTCTAAAGATAATTTGATGAAATTTGGCACAGATCATTTTTTTGATAATTGGACCATGGCTATTGAAATTCGTTAAAATCGGTCCTTTATTTATGGTACCTCCCATAGATCCCACTTCCCGGAATTGATATATTGGTCAAAAAAATCAATATTTTTTCATGAAATTTAAAACAAAAACTGCTTATGTAAACTTAAATCACTGTACCAAATTTCGTTGAAATCGGTCCACGTTTGACCATAGCTACCATACAAACTTTTTTCCCAAAATGCACTAAATAAGACAAAATTCACTAAAACGCTAGTAAATCCGAAGATAATGAGAATTTTATGAGAATTTTATTTTTCGCATACATAATTTTTGTAACAACTGTAATCAATTTACCAAATTTCGAGATAATCGGTCCACATTTGACCCTACCTCTCATATAAGTCCAAATAGCGGAAACAGCTTAAATGTACAAGTTTTGAGAATATGTTTGTATGATGGCAAAATTTAGCAAATATTTGTCTTTGTACAGGAAAAAGTACACCTTTGACCTTAGTGGTGAAGGGTATCGTATAGTCGGACTTGACCGACTATAGCACTTTCTTACTTGTTTTAATCAGGAATCGTATTATAGTCAAAATATTTAATCGTTGAACTTTACTTAATCCAAGTTTTTAATCATATGTATTGGACCAGAACTTTGTATTACAAATTCTTAATCGGAATTTTTATAAGAGTTCAAAATTTTAGTAGTGGTCCTTAATAAAGTCCAAATTTGAAGATTCTGATATAGTAAAAAACTTAATAATTTTATCGCAGTTGCTAGAAAGTTGCTTGATTTGTATGTTGATAAAGCCTTAAAAGAAACACAGTGTCGAAGTTGGTTTGTCAAATTCCGTTCGGGAGATTTTTCACTAAAAGATAAGCCACGTTCAGGTCGGCCAAGTGAAGTTGATAATGACGATATCAAGGCTTTAATCAAATCGTGTCGTCATACAACTGAGCTTGAGATTGGAGAAAAATTAAATATACTAAAATCAACCGTTTATAACCACAAACGGTTAATTTTAAAAAACTTAATATTTGGGTACCATAAAAAATGAACGTATGTGATATGCATCAACGCAATGAATATGATCTGTTTTTGAGGGAAGTCATCACTGAAGATGAAAAATGGATTGTTTGCAATGATGTCAATTGAAAACGATTACGGTCCAGACATGATAAAACGCAACAAACCACTTCAAAGGCTGATATTCACCAAAAGAAGATTATATTGTCAGTTTGGAACCAAATTAGTAATGTTATAACTTTTAAACAAATGAATGTTTGTCTGTATGTATGTTCTTTATAGAAGAGTAAACTATGCTTTTAATCAAATAATGCTCTTTAGAGAAGATTTTGGTGATAAGCCAACAAAGATTTTTATTTTGGTAAAGCTAATTTCCAACAGGTGGCGCCACTGAAAATGACTAAAAATTAATTAAATCTTAAATTGTGCATTTGACCATGCTATTATCTGTAGCAAACTTGTAACACATAAGCCGGCGGAGACTTCTTATCCTGTGTATACAAATATTCAATCTTGTCAATACTTTTCTGAGTGGTTGTCTCTTCAATGTTCACCTCAATTGTAGAATTAGTAAAAGACTTAGATTAAACGACGGTTTACCCCAAGACTCTGTGTGATCTCCTTTATTATTCAATCTATATACTTTTGATGTTTTATTTTCTTCATCAACCCAAAAATTAATTTATGTTTATTACATGACCTTCGCATTCCAAAACAAAACTTTGTTAAACTAAAACAAACATTAACATTTAAACTAATCAGACTATTTAATTTCTACTAGAGTATCCTGTAGTCGACACAATCGACCGTCATTTAGTTCATTGTGAATACAAATTTCCCGTGCTGTGGCTTAGTTGGTTAGCACGTAATATTACATTGAGTATGAATTCGATCCCCGGTCTCGGCAACAACAATTTCTGTAATTATTAATTTCTATTAAATTTAAGGCCCTATGCTCCACTGGGAGTCAATGATAACAAAATTAAAATTATTAATTACCACAGCATCTTCCGCCGGCAGGAAGACTACATCAATAACACGCCGTCTACGAAAAATAAATAAAATTGACTGTAAACGGATATGTGGAGAAATTGATCTCATTGATTTCTATGTCACTCCATACAACAGAGCGTCGAATTGGCCAAATTGGCAAAGCTATAATTAAAAATTGTGTAGCTCTCGAAGAGTTTGCTGATTCAAGATATTCCATAATATCTTGCGTTATCGATGTCAAAAATGCTCTGTGAAGTGATTAACAGATAAACTTGTAAGCGTTACTAACGGACTGACAAAAATTATAGAGAAATCAAGGTCTTATTTAACTTTTTAACAAAGATCCTAATATTTAAAATGTATTATCATTTTACTGCATAATTAACCCCGAGTACTTGGAATCTGTAGAAGCTTACAGTTTAAAACCATTCCAGTCGCAATGCAAGATTTGCCTTTTAATATTCCTTCCTGATATTATAGCATTTTCTAAACATTAATCAGTTTTGAATTTACATTTGATTCAGACCGATAATTTAATTCCTTTTCTTGATAAAAATCTGTAATTATTATAAACTTTCCTTCAAAAGACTGTTTTTTTAATCGGTAACATCCTTTTTGGGTATAAGTCACAATGTTCTTTTTCAACCAATTTTTTTAAGAGTCATAGTAGTACTCTTAAAAAAATTGGCATTGTAAAATAGCTCTTAATGATCTCATGGATGCCCTTCCCTGCAATATTATTTTATTTTTTAACACAATATTTATTCCTCAATCACTCGAAGATTTTATCCCAATAAACCAACCCAAAAATCAAAATTCCGTAAAAATTTAACTTCAAATAATTCTAATTTGAAAGGTTTACATTTTAAGCGCTTTTTTTGTCAAATCTTTTAAAATATTAATTTTATCTTTCACTCCCTCACCACAAATAATAAAAACAATACCAATAATTTTTGTTGCTATTATTTTACAAAACAAAAACATTTATTTAATTGTAATAAAATACTCTTTATTTTTGTCTTTGTCTACCACTATCTCTCCACAAATATACTCTTTTATTCTCATCACTCACCAAAAATAATAAAAACAAAAGAAAACATGTTTGCATACAATTTCTTTTGTTTGATTCTTAATAGTGAATTTCATATGCATGTGAGTTTTCTTTATTGTGTTTGTAAGATTTTTAATTAGCAAACCGATTTTTTAAAACTGAACCGATTTTAATAAAATATAGATTCATCTGATCTACGGAAAAATACCTTTCAAATGGTATAAAATTTTCCAGAAATGAGTGTATAATTAAAGCGTAAAAGGGGATAATAAATGGGTGCTTGCGTATTAATATTATAGATCCTTTGAGAAACCGGCTTTTACCCAAATAACAAATTTAGAACTTTATGTTAATATAAACTATTTCCGATACTTATTTAACCCTTCTACTTTCCTTGGATTTGTGCCCTTTATATTACCCTTTGGGTCAATATGACCCAACAATGAAATATTAACAAAATTTCATATTTAACATAGGATTTTTGTTTAATTTAGGACCAGCACTCAGGGGATGACCCCTACTTATGCAATACATTATGTTGGAAGTAATAAAATAAAATATGGGAGGGAGGATACATGGAGTCGTGTTTATACCTATATTGCAACTGGTAGTGAAAACTTCTGCGGGGAGTGAATTCCACATACGAACTACATATATTGTTGAAGGGCGAATTTAATGTAGCGTGTTCGTACGGTCTACCGTCCAATCGATCACAAAGGAATGAGCTCTAAAAGAATGACGTGTATTGCGCAAAAAAAGTCCAAGCTTCGAGAACGAGTTCTCTGATTTCGTTAGAGCATATTCCAAAGTATAAACAATAGGACAGTGTGACACAACTCAAATTACGATGGTACTCCTGTAAATCAATAGAGTCCCTATGAGCACTTTCGCCATATCTTGCACACGGTCGAGAGGCTCCAAAATAGACTTTGAAGCTCCAGCCCATACATGAGGTGGTGTAAATAGTAAGGAGATCAGATGAAGTTAAGAATCTCGTGCTCCGTTTTAGAAAACTGAGGCACTTGAATGCTTCCTTCGGCACTTGAAAGATGTATTTTGTCGTACGGACATCACTTGCCCAGAACATCAAGAGCATCTGATTCCTCAATATGTACACCACCCATTAATACAGATAAAGAACGTTCCCACGGCAGTCGGTTCTTCGTACCGGAACGACTCGGAACTCTTAGGATTCCGACCAAGGACTATCACTTCTACGATATTACCAATAATATCGCAGTTACAACAACAACAACAACAACAACAGATAAATAAACATTGTTTGCCGCGCGTTTATGCGTAAGCATACAACATCCATTCGCATGACCCCATTCTGAAATTGTTTCTAAATATCGGTTTAATGATTAATTTATGTTTTGTCTCATAGCGCCAACCTCAAGAACGCTTGGTCTATGATTGAATGAATATGAATGGCAAATATTACTATCATCTGCAAAAGAGTGTATGGGATTGGAAATTTGATGAGAAATAGAAATTGATAAGAAATAGACCTGGAGAAAGAACAGAGCTTGCGGTATCCCTGAATAAATCTTGAACTCGTTTGAAGAGAACCCATCTATAACAACTCGTATAGAGCGATCTCTGAGGAAGCTTGATATAAACCTTGAGAAGTTATTACCAACGTCAAAGGCAATAAGTTTTGATAGAAGTTCTTCATGTCAAACTATATCAAATGCCTTGGAAATATTCTTCGCAAAATATGCCCATTTGTTAGCTCATTGATCTGCAAGTTCTGCTAGATAAAGCCTGCTTCTGAAGTTTTTATTAAAATTTAAATCAGGATTCATTTAAGTCCATAAGATCTATACCCTGATACATCTATCAAGTTTGAAAATAATGCAACTGGCCATCGTTTAGTCTCGCGCTTAAATATGTAATTAGGAACAAGTTCGTCAAGTTTGGATGTAATGATGTAGTATTTTAGTTGTTTTTTTTTATTCATGATCTCTTACTTCGGCTGAAAGATGAAGAGATCTTAAAAGGAAAACTTATTTATTTTTGTTTGGAACATATGATGCTATAGTTGTATAATTTGAAAACAAAAAATTGCGAAAATAGCGTTACGTAATATGTGAACAGGCCATGAATGGAAAAATATTCAATGAAAGCGATTTTATTGATTATTTCACTGAACAAATTATTGATGTTTATTGATAAAAGATTCTGAATGAAGCTGAACTCGATTCAATTATGTTTAATAGAAAAAAAAAAATATAAAATGGAATTAAGCTTGAAATATCGCTTGTTGGGTCATATTGACCCAAAGGGTACTAAATGTGTGTAAATCGTGTTTTGAAAAGTGGAGGGGGAAGGAAAAATTTTAATATTATTACTTTATTTTAAAAACATAATTTTCGTCCCTGTAATGGATAAATTAAAGTTTCACATTCATATCTAATTATTTAATGAGATAATTTTGCGTTTGAAAAACAAAATTGGGTCAAATTGACCCAAGGAGTGTATAAGGGTTAAACGATTAAGAAGAAAGCAAGCTTTACTACAAGAATATAAATAAAATCCAAAATAATGTGAAGCTCCCTCTCAGATCTGACCTGCACCTTCAGTGTTAGCTAGGAAGGTTTTAAAATTTCATTACGAAAACTCAGATTGATGTAGTATTGGCAGAATGGATTTTTTGGTGGTAGATAAGGTATAACTTGATTCGGAAATAGGAATACTTTAACATCATTTCAATATGGTATACTCTGTATTTATCTAAAGCATGGCTTGTAGCAAGGGTCATTTGTAATAGGCTCTTATTACAGGCATATTGTGGCCAAACAATAGGATGTCAAATAACGGACATCAAAATACGAGTTCTAGAGACTTGGCTGGATTTCAAAATGAACATAAAAAACTTGTTAGAAGAAATAAACGAACACTATCTACACAAAACATGATATCAGACCCAAACATTGATACGAGATTGCAAAAATATAGAAAATCGTACTATTATGCTTGCTGGGTTAGCTTCAAATGTTTGCAGACAATCGTCCATTTTGTAGTGACCATTTTTTCCAAATAATTAAAATGGCAATTCATTTACTAAAAATTATTTAATATCTGTACAAATTAAACATTAATTGCGGGCACGTATTTAAAATTTATTCTGTGGTCAATTAAAACATAAATAAATAAATAAATAAATTTCACTGGTCATAGAGGCTACACTTGCTGCACAATAACAGACTCTAATATAGAATTTACAAACCGCATAAGTATTTGTGTTTTTTTCCTGGTTTTTAATTTCCGTATTTAAAATTAAATATTACAATATGGAGTATTTTCCGTTAAGCCGAATTTAAAAACAGATTATAGTAGATAGTAGCAGAATATGAGCAAAAACAAGGATAAGTCTTAAAAAAAATAAGTTTTTATGTGTTAAAAGTTCAACAATTCAACACAGGATTAAAGGGAAAAATAAAAAAACGAATATTTAATCCCTTGTTATTGCAAAAAAAATTTGATCGCTTTTTTGAACTTTGTCTAAATTTGTTTTTCTAGGGAAATTTATGCCTCGAAGAGATAACGAAATGCAAGTTTTGTAGACAATTTTTTTTGGAGGGGGATTGTTTTTTGCGATTGTCAAACAAAGTCGAATAGAATAACTAGAAAAAGGGATTTATTTGTTTTTGACTATTTGACTCTAAACAAACCCGACCGTAGTCTACACCACGACCATATGATACTCTACACTACTGAGGTCAAATAGTCAAAAAGTTATATTTATATTTATTTTTTTATATTAAATTTAATTATCATACAAACACTTTATCTTAGAGCTCAAAATCTCTACTTCGAGAGGTCAGTCCTACATAAGGTATCCAATATAATAAATAAATTTTTGTTTTAAATTTCAATAGCGAAGAAACCTTTCATCAAATTATCTTAAACAAGTAAGAAAGTGCTATAGTTGGTCAAGCCCGACCATACGATACCCTTCAACACTAAAGTCAAATAAAGGTGTTCTTTTTCCTGTATAAATACAAATATTTGCTAAATTTTGCCATCATACAAACATTTTCTGAAAACTTATATATTTAAGCTGTTTCCGTTGTTTGGACTTATATGAGAGCTAGGGTCAAATATACGATTATCTCGAAATTTGGCAAATTGATTACAGTTTATACAAAAATAACGTGTACGTATATATTTAACCTCTTTCCGTCATTGGGACTTATATGAGAGCTTGGGTCAA
Source organism: Stomorhina lunata (assembly GCA_933228675.1). Classification (NCBI taxonomy): domain Eukaryota; kingdom Metazoa; phylum Arthropoda; class Insecta; order Diptera; family Rhiniidae; genus Stomorhina; species Stomorhina lunata. The sequence goes on along the minus strand of CAKOFX010000002.1, from coordinate 199,688 downwards.
ATGTAGACCGATTATATCGAAATTTGGCAAATTGATAACAGTTTTTACAAAAATAACGTATGCAAAAAACAAGTAAGAAAAAGCTATAGTCGGTCAAGCCTGACCATACGATAACCTTCACCACTAAGGTCAAAGGTGTTCCTTGTCCTGAATAAAGAAAAATAATTGCTAAAATTTGGCAACATACAAACATTTACTCAAAACTTATATATTTAAGCTGTTTTCACCATTTGGACTTATATGAGAGCTAGGGTCAAATGTGGACCGCTTATATTGAAATTTTGAAAATGGCATACAGTTTTTACATAACTTATGTATGCAAAAAATAAACTTAAAATTCTCATTATCTTCAGATTTATGAGCGTTTTAGAGATTTTTGTCTCATTTAGTGAATTTTGACAGAAGAGTTTGTGTGGTCAAATGTGGACCGATTTCAACGATATTTATTACAGTGGTTTTGATTTACATATGCAGTATTTGTTTTAAATTTCATGAAACAATATTAATATTTGTGGCCAAAATATCAATTCCGTGAAGTGGGACCTATGGGAGGTACCATAAATAATGGTCCGATTTGGACAAATTTCAATAGCCATCAACTATATAACTATCAAATAAATGATCTGTGCTAAATTTCCGTAAATTATCTTTAGAATTTCGACCTGTACTTTGATTACATGGTTTACATGAGGGTCCAGCCGGACAGACGGACGGATGGACTTGTGGACTGACATCGCTAAATCGACTTAGAAAGTGATTCTTAGCCTATTGGTATACTAAAAGGTGGGTCTAAGACAAATATTTCTATGCGTTACATACATCAGCACAAACTTATAATATCCTTTCCACCTATGGTGGTGAAGGTTATAAAAACTATAACCAAATTTTGACCGATTGCCACAAAATGTTATATACTGGCTGGTTTTTATATAAGTCTCATTTGTGCAAAATTTAGTGGTCATAGCTGTCACAGTTTATAATTTAATAGCTTTTAACAAGCGTTTGTGGCATTTTAGTGGTGTTCGGGAGCGGTTTTAATATGAAAGCTATGATCAAATAGGGACCGATTCCTATAAAATTTGACATACTAACCAATAGTTGCATAAAACTTCTCTGTTCTAAATTAAGTTGTCATAGCTATTACAATTGTATTCAATTTATCAGCATAAATGTGATTCCCGGGGCAGGGTTATATGGGAGCTCTAACTAAATATGAACCGATTTAGTCCATTTTCGATACACAACTTTCTGAAGATATCAAAAATACTTTTGTATAATTTTGTCCCTCTAGCTCTTTTCGTAAGGGCGCTATTGAGCTTTTATCTGACAGATATAAACCCCCTTTTCTTTTTGTATTTTTGTGTATCCGTAAGTTTTTTATATGAGAGCTATGGTCAAATGGTGACCGATTATAACAAAATTTAGCACACTGACTGGTATTCATATAAGCTTGTCTTGTGACAAGATTAGTGGCCATATCTATTACAGTTTATAATTTATTGGCATTCAGGTGCATTTATGGTGGAACTTAGGCTGTTTCGGTAAGTGTTTTGTATGGGAGCTATGGTTAAATTTAAACCGATTTCGATGAAATTTTATATTCTGCCTTGAGCTTATAAAAAACATCTTTATACTGAATTTTATCATCATAGCTGTTATAATTTGTCATTTGTTAGCAAATAAGCAATTAGCCTAAAAGAGGCTATATGCGAGATATGGTCAAATGTGACCGATTTCAATACCAAAATTTTCCAAGAAGTGAAGAATATTTATGCCAAATTTCATTGACTTATTTCATGACGACAACAGACACACAAACAGACAGACAGACAGACAGACAAACGACAGACAGACAAACAGACAGACAGATAGATAGATAGATAGACAGACAGACAGACAGACAGACAGACAGACAGACAGACAGACAGACAGACAGACAGACAGACAGACACAGAGACAGACAGACAGACAGACAGAGAGACAGACAGACAGACAGACAGACAGACAGACAGACAGACAGACAGACAGACAGACAGACAGACAGACAGACAGACAGACAGACAGACAGACAGACAGACAGACAGACAGACAGACAGACAGACAGACAGACAGACAGACAGACAGACAGACAGACAGACAGACAGACAGACAGACAGACAGACAGACAGACAGACAGACAGACAGACAGACAGACAGACAGACAGACAGACAGACAGACAGACAGACAGACAGACAGACAGACAGACAGACAGACAGACAGACAGACAGATTAGAAGCTCCGGATATAAGCCCAATATTTAGTGCAGATGGACCGTTAAGTAATTCAGAGTCAGCTGGTACACTTAAAATTGTATCATCGACCATTATTTCTATGTGTTACATACATCGGCACAAGCTAATAATTCCCTTTCAATTGTTATGTAGGGTATACAAAGAAAATCCTAAAAAAAAGTTATCAGCAAAACTGCAAGGGCCAGATAACTAAACCTCAAATATCCATTTTATTGAATTTGTTTTGACTTTAGTAAGTCATATAAAGAAACTTTTTTAATATTTAGTTTATCTTCTTTTTCTGCAAATTTCATAGAATTGCAATTTTAATTTAGAAATGACATTTTCTATGACAGCCCTTTGATCTAAAAGCTTAAAAAAAGCATACAAAAATTATTCTATTTAAAGTTCTAGAATAACAAAAACCGCATATGTATATGCTACGAAAACCATAAATAAAGTTCAAAGTTTTTTTTGTTTCAAAACGAAAAATTTTCTATAAGAATATAGGAAAATTTTTCAAAACGAAAAATTTTCTATAAGAAAACTTTTTAAAACCAAAAATTTTCTGTGAGTACAAATTTCAAAACAAAAAATTTTCTATAAGAAACTTTTTCAAAACAAAAAATTTTCTATAAGAAATTTGTTTAAAACGAAAAATTTTCTATAAAAAATTTTTTCAAAAATTAAAATTTCCTTAAGGTATCTATTATCTATTATGTTATTTGTTAAATTCCATAATTTGTACATAATCATAATTACAACAAAACACTTGTGGCTAATTATTTAATAACCACTTATTTATTTGGTAATTTCCTCTGCTTGACTTCTTTGATATCAAATCAACATGTGGTCATTTCAAATCAAATCATTTGATAATTGGCGTTAACATGATTATGAGCTTCTAAAATAATAATAACAATAAAAATCACAAAACAACAAATAACAAACAGACAATTTAGCTAATTTAGTTTCATTTAATATAATTTTCAAACTTTCGTAAATTTTTTGATAAACATAAAGAACTTTGTGATATAATAGAAATTGCGGTTTGATTGAGACAGCAGGCATTATGCGGCAAACGCTCCATGGCAAAAAAATTAAAAAATGGTTTTAGGAATGAATATATTATTGACCCTACTGTGGTCAAATATAGATTGACTGTCAACATAAGTGCTAAATTTTTGTATTAAGGCACATATCAAAAGTAATTTGCGAACTTCGATAGTTAATAATGGTCAACTTGTAGAAGTTCTAAATGTCAAATTAGTTTTGATGTTCATTCTGGCTAACTTATAACATTTTCATGAACAGATACAGCTTTTGACAACACGTGAGAATAATTTTGTTTTATATAGATAGATATTTTGTTAAGGCTACGTACGTTACGCAAAATCGCTTTAGGCTTTTAGCCCAAATTCTCGATAAAAGAGTAAGTGTACAATCAAAATTGTCAAACTTGGGACGATATTAATTAATATGATATTCCAAAAAATAAACTGTTTTTTGGATATTGAGACTAAGTAAATATTTACGACAATGGTCAAACCATGACAAAAAACTGCGAGTGCTATAAGTCAATGATTAATTTTTTTTTTGGTATCAGTTGGATGACCAGGATATGCGGTTACACCAGAAAAATGCTTTCATATAATATTTCTAATATACAAATTTTAATTAAAATGTTTTATTATAATTTTTTTTTGAAAAAATTTTGTTATAAAAATTAAAAAAAAATTCTGCTTTAACAATTTTCAAAGAAATTAAAAAAAAACAAAAATTTTATATAAAAATTTTTCGATAAAAACATTTTTTAGAACATTTTGCGATATCAAAATAGAAAATATTTCGATATAAAAATCTTATAAAAAAAATTTGGATATAAAAATCTTATCAAAAATTTTTCGATTTAAAAATATTATAAAATATTTTTCAATTTCAACATTTTGAAAGAAAACTTTTCGATACAAAAATTTTATAGAAAATTTTTCGATATAAAAATTTTCTACAAAATTTTTCGTTATAAAAATTTTATAGAAAATTTTTCGTTTTAAAAATTTTTATAGAAAATTTTCCGATATAAAAATTTATATAGAAAATTTTTTAAAATAAACTTTTTTGCAGAAAATTTTCTTAAAAAAATTAAGAGTACAATTTTCAGTAGAAAAATGTTTATAGAACATTTTTTGATATCAAAATTTTGTAGAAAATTTTTTTATATAAAAATTTTATAGAAAATTTTTGCGATATAAAAAGTTTATAGAAAATTTTTCGATATAAAAATTTTATAGAAAATCTTTCGATATAAAAATTTAATAGAAATTTTTTCGGTATAAGAATTTTATAGAAAATTTTTCAATATAAAAATTTTATGGAAAATTTTTCGATATAAATTTTTTTTTATAGAAAACTTTTCAAAATAAACATTTTTGTACAAAATTTTCTTAAAAAATTTTAAAGTACAATTTTCAGTAAAAAATATTTATAGAAAATTTTTAATATAAAAATTTTTTAATATGAAAATTTTTATAAAAAATTTTTCGATATAAAAATGTATATAGAAAATTTTTTGATATAAAAATTTATATAGAAAATTATTTAAAATAAATTTTTTTGTAGAAAATTTTTTTAAAAAAATTAAGGGTACAATTTTCATAGAAAAATGTTTATAGAAAATTTTTTGATATAAAAATTTTGTAGAAAATTTTTTGATATAAAAATTTTATAGAAAATTTTTCGATATAAAAATTTTGTAGAAAATTTTTTGATATAAAAATTTTATAAAAAATTTTTCGATATAAAAATTTTATAGAAAATTTTACGATATAAAAATTTAATAGAAAATTTTTTAATATAATTTTTTTTTTATAGAAAACATATCAATATAAACATTTTATGGAAAATTTTTCGATATAAAATTTTTTATAGAAAACTTTTCAAAATAAACATTTTAAACAATTTTCTTAAATAATTTTAAGGTTCAATTTTCAATATAAAAATATTTATAGAAAATTTTTCAATATAAAAATTTTTTAATATGAAAATTTTTATAGAAAATTTTTTAATAAAGATTTTTATAATGAAAAACTTTTCGATTAAAAAATTTTATATAGAAAATTTTTGGATTAAAAAATTTTATAAAATTTTTTTCGACATAAAAATTGTTGTAGAAAATTTTTCAAAATAAAAACTTTTATAGAAAATTGTCTATAAAAAATGTCTATAGAAAATTTTTTAGTATAAAAATTATTTTTGAAAATTTTGCAGAACACTTGTTTGGTATTAGAATTGTATCGAAAATATCTCTAATTTTTATAGAAAGTTTTTCGATATAAAAATTTTCATAAAAAATTTTTCAATATAAAAATTTTTCTTAGAAAATTTTTGGATATAAAATTTTGTTTAGAAAACTTTTTTTTACAAAATTCGATATATTTTTTTTTTTGAAAAAACTTCGATATAAATATTTTAAAAGAATTTTTTTTGTCTTAAAATTTTAATAGAAAATTTTTCCTTATAAAAATTTCCATAATTTTTTTTTTAAATAAAAATTTTTATGTAAAATTTTTCACTAAAAAAATTTTAATATACAATTTTTTATTAAAAAATTTTGATATAAAATTTTTCGTTGAAAAATTTTAATATAATTTTTTTTTTTGTTAAAAAAATTTTCATAAGAATAATTGTATTCTTTATAATATAATTTTATTCTTTATAATAATTTTTGTAGAAAATATTTCATAAAAAAATTGTTATTGTTATAGAAAATTTTGGCTTAAAATATGAATTATACCAAATTTTATTGAAATCATAAATGATGAATCCTTTAATGTCTGGTATTTTTCCGATCAATGCCTGGTTTACGATTCAATGTATTTTGAAAACATTTCAGTGGCGCCATCTAGCCATCTTAATTATTCATACATACATACTTAGAAACCTTTAGGGTCTCCTGCACAATAACTAAATATGCTTAGGATCATTATATAATAAAATTCAATTGATTAAATACATTTTGAAAATTTTCAGTGGCGCCATCTGTCGAAACGTACCAGCTTAGAATATCTCCATTGACTTATGTGCAACAATTTTGCTTAAGATCATAGCATGATCAAATCTACAAATTACGATTTAATTTATTTTATGTTATCTTCTGTGGCGTCACCTGTCGGAAATTGTTCACACCAGCTTAGAAGCCTTACTTGGCCCATACACAATAACACTGCTAAAGATCATAGCATAATTAGATGCACAGTTTACGATTTAATTCAATTAAGCAATTTTCAGTGGCGCCACCTGTCCCAACTTTGTCATACCAACTAATGTTAATCGGCTCATGCGCAACAATTTTTCTCAAGGTCATAACATGATCAAATCTGTAGTTTACTATTCTATAAAGGATATATATATACGGACAAATATTATTTTTTTTGTAATCTATTTATTTAATTAAAATGTTTGTGGACACAACCAATTCCTCGACGCTTTTTATATAGAAAATTTTCATTCAAAAAATTTTTATAGAAAATTTTCTTTCAAAAAATCTTTATATGAAAATTTTCATTCAAAAAAATTTTGTAGAAAATTTTCATTCAAAAAATTTTTATAGAAAATTTTCTTTCAAAAAATCTTTATATGAAAATTTTCATTCAAAAAAATTTTGTAGAAAATTTTCATTCAAAAAATTTTTATAGAAAATTTTCATTCAAAAAATTTTTATAGAAAATTTTTTATACAAATTTTTTTATATAAAAATTTAAAGAAAAAGTTTGTATTAAGCAATTTTTTTTAATAAAAACAAGTAAGAAAGTGCTATAGTCGGTCAAGCCCGACTAAACGATACCCTTCACCACTAAGGTCAAAGGTGTTATTTTTCCTATATAAAGACAAATATTTGCTAAATAATACAAACATTTTCTCAAAACTTATATATTTAAACTGCTTTCGACATTTGGACTTATATAAAAGCTAGAGTCAAATTTGGACCGATTATCTCGAAACAGATTGATTGCAACAGATTAAAACTCCCATTATCTTCAGATTAACGAGCGTTTTAGTGATTTTTGTCTCATTTTGTGCGTTTTTAAAGTTAAGTTTGTATGGGAGCTATGGTCAAATGTGGACCGATTTTCACGAAGTTTGGTACAGTGATTTTAGTTTACATAAGCAGTGTTTGGTTTAAATTTCATGAAAAAGTATTGATGTTTGTGGCCAATATATCAATTCCGGGAAGTGGGACCTATGGGAGGTACCATAAAAAATAGACCAATTTTGACGAATTTTAATAACCATGGTCCCATTATCAAACAAGTAAGAGTGGTATATTCGGCTTTGCCGAATCTTGGATACCCTTCATCAATGGTGTTCCAAAAGTAAAGTACAAAATCGTAAGAATATATTGTTAATTATATAGTTTCTGATTACTGACTTAGTTGAGCCCCACACAAATGCTTCATATGTATATTAATTTTCTTTTATTCATACTAAATATGATTCCTAGCAATATTTGGTTATACTAGTAATATATTCAAAGAATCTTTAAAATTAAGAGTCGGAAAACGAAAAGCTTTTCGGTGGCGTCATCATCTAGAATAGTTTTCGACCCAATGGTTAGGTTGGGCAGGTGGCTGATGTCTAAGGCAGCGTCACTTGGATTCTAAAGTGATATGTGTCAATTTTACGAACATTTAATAAAGTTCGATAGACCAGAAAAACCATGCAGAAAAGATGCTTTAAAATGTAGATGCCCTTAGATTTGCAAGAGCACATCGATTTGATGAAGATTAAGTATTCTGGCATGCAACCCAAAAACACAGTGCCCAGTGAGGGTTGTGCACTTTAATTCGTACAAATTATCCAACTAGTAAAAGTTCTTGATTAGTTATGTAAAACTCTAAAGTTAGCGGACTGATTTAGGTCAATGCTTTAACAATGATTGTCAATGTATACATGGCTTAGAATTATAAGGTAAACACTCTTAGTTTTAGATACATACGAGTACGTGAAATATATAGCTTTTAAATGAATGGATATCAGCTTTGTCAGAAAATTTATTAAAGATTTACTTATTAATCTGAAGTTAGTTAACTAATTAAGATGAATACTTCAACAATAATATTTGGGATGTATTGTTCTTTTGATCTGTCCGATGGATGTGTGGAAAGTTTTGCTCTAGTTCTTTGTGCAATTACAATGTGATTTAATTTATTATTATTTTTATGGGAGATAACAGTAAATGTGAACCGAGCTCGACCATTTTCACTACCGAACTTTTCAAGAGATCAGAAATACTTTTGTAAAATGTTGTCCTTCTAGAAAGTTTCTTTTAGGCGCAATCGCCCTGAATAATGATATTGTACAACGTCTTTATACTAAATGTCATCATCGTATCTATTATAATAGATATGATGATGACATTTAGTATAAAGATAATTATAATTTGTCATTTATTAGCTACTAAGAGATTGCCTTAGGCGAAGTTATATGGGAGCAATTGTCAAACGTGAACGGATTTCTCCCGATTGCAATTAAAAAATTTAAATTTTCGTTGATATGTGAGATACTTACATACATATGTAGGTTTTGAACGGATATTATGTAATTAGCTGCATTTTTGTACTTCCTAGGAGAATTACCTATAATTTGATATAATACATTCTCAAATGTTATCATAATGTTCAAAAGTCAGACACAAAATTAAGATAAATGCAGTGTGTCTGTCTGCTAAAATTAGATTTGTGGAGCTCTTTGAAGGTATACCCATATGCATTTTACACAAAATTTTAGAATATCGTCCCACCCAGAATTTCACGGTTGTCGATCAAAACACCTGAAATATCGCTTAAACACTAAATTATATCTACCACAAATTACCGAGTGCATCAGACTTTAGGTAATCCGCTGCTAAGAACGCTATTTAATTTGATCAAAATAAACATCTAAAATATCGACAAAATAGGAGCTCCAAAAACTTGACTACAACAGAAAAAAGGACAGACAGGTAGACGGACGGACAAACAGACGGACGGACGTCGCAAAATCGATTCTCCTGCCGATTTTGAGTCGATCGGTACAATTTGAATGGTATTCATAATCAGATTTGGGGAGTTTATATATCAGATTTTGGGAAATCCTCCCACAAAGAACGCTGTCAAATCGGTCACAATCGGTCCATGAACACCTGAGATATCGCTGAAACAATACTTACAAAATGTAAACAAAATTTCTTAGACACGTACTTTGGGCAATTGGCTGTACATCACAAGTAGTGTTTTGGCGATATCTCAGTTGATTATGGACCGCTTTTGATAAAATTTAATAATGTGCTTGGCGGGTAAAATCTGATATAAAATTTAGGTATGTCCTTGCTCCAGGAGGATGGTTTTTCCTATTTCTGCATTTTATTTTTTCAACAAACATTCTATAACGCCTACTTTGGGCAATTTGCGATACATCAAATTTAGTGTTTTGGCGGTATCTCAGTTGTTTATGTACCGATTTTGATAAAATTTTACAGAGTGCTTTGGGAAACTATTTTCTACAATCTGATATATAACATATTATCACATGTACACAAGGAGTATCTTTTTTCTCTTGTTATTTAAAAGTGTGTTTCATTTAAACATTTTTTAATTTTCGTCTGATTTTTGGTATTTTTTCGATATTTTCGGTGTTTATAAACCGATTTTAATGAAATTTAATAGCGTTCATTGCGGGAGAATTTCCTAAAATCTGATATATAATATATGTAGGCTCATCCTCCAGGGGCTTCAGAAACTTGATTTCAACAGACAGACAGACAGACAGACAGAGAGACAGACAGACAGACAGACAGACAGACAGACAGACAGACAGACAGACAGACAGACAGACAGACAGACAGACAGACAGACAGACAGACAGACAGACAGACAGACAGACAGACAGACAGACAGACAGACAGACAGATAGACAGACAGACAGACAGACAGACAGACAGACAGACAGACAGATAGACAGACAGACAGACAGACAGACAGACAGACAGACAGACAGACAGACAGACAGACAGACAGACAGACAGACAGACAGACAGACAGACAGACAGACAGACAGACAGACATACAGACAGACAGACAGACAGACAGACAGACAGACAGACAGACAGACAGACAGACAGACAGACAGACAGACAGACAGACAGACAGATAGACATCGCTTAATCGATTCTCCTCCCGATTCTGAGTCGACCGGTATAATTTTTATGGGGTCTAAGATCACTAATAAAAAAATTACAAACGGAATCACAAACTTATAATACCCTTTCACCTATTGGTGAAGGGTATAAAAAATGATCTGTGGCAAATTTCATCAAACTATCTTTAGAATTGCGGCCTGTAGTTTGATAACAAGGTTTACATGGGGGTATAGCCAGCCAGACGGACGGACGGACATCGCTAAATCGACTCAGAAAGTGATTCTACGTCTATTGGTATACTAGAAGATGGGGATCAGACAAATATTTTCATGCGTTACATACATCAGCACAAACTTATAATACCCTTTCCATCTATGGTGGTGAAGGGTATAATTATTCTTATTTGATCTCAAAAGTTTTTTGAAATAAACCATTTTATTTGAAAATTTTTGATTTTAAAATTTATCGTAAAAAAATTTTTGTTACAAAAAAGTTTTTTAATTTAATTTTCATATATAAACAATTTTTTCGAAATTTTTTCGTTATAAAAAATATAAAATAGTTTATCAAGTGTTGTAACTTGCAAGCTTGTTTTGCTGCTACAATAGTTGAAATTGTACCTATTTAAAAAATACCTTTGAAATACATATACAACATATTTTCTAACAAAAAGTTATTCTGTTAAGAAAATGGAAAAATTTCCAAAGTTATTAAAAAGTCCAAGTTATCCATTATTTACTTCTACCATATACATAAATACTTAAACACTTTTCAAACAAAACTTTATTAAAATTGCCCTCATAAATTTGGCTATATCCAACCCTGAAATAAATATATACATATAAAGAATATGGAAACGATAGGGACTACTCGTGCTTATAAAATAACTTTATACGTATAAATATCTACCGGATAAGGATACTTAATTAAACAAAGATTTGTAACAGGGCCAAGAAAATTCTGTGAAACAAATATCTTTTATTTTTTTTTGTTCTTTATTTACCAGCAACAAAAAATCTCCATTAATTTTTTGTGTTTGTTTTAATTTGAAATCCACTTTATATTTTTATCTTCGGTAGCAGCAAAAGAAATCCCAACCAAAAAAAAAGGGACCATAAAAGCCAAACAAACATTTTGCAATGTATGCATTTTATATAGATTTATAAGGTTTTGGGCTTTTGTTTTTAGAAATTTCTTGCTCATTTGTACTGCGACGTTTACTAAGGAATTTTGAAATTTAAGGCACAAGGATTTATAACCAACATAAACTATAGAACGATTACATACGAGTACATGGCCTTTTAGCCAAAAAAAACCCAATATTTATGTATACTATTTTAGCCTGATATAGAATTTCGACTAAAATGTATATACATACAAGCTTATATCTCATCTCATTTTACTTATAGCCTGAATATTGTCTACAATCAGTAGAGGAAGTGGAAAAAAATCTTACTGAAAGTGAGGATTGATGACCCCATTAAGATGCCAAATTATACTTAAATGTCTGCGAAAAAATGGTTAAGGCACAACGAAGCCACACAATTTTTATAAACAACAGAAAACATTGAATTCCCAGACTAACGGCCCTTGTGTCTATGTTAAGTCAAAGGTCATGGAAATCTGGCAGTAAAACAATATAAAACAAATATAAATTATTGTTTGTACTTGCATAGAATAGCGACCGAATTAAATTACAAAAATTATAGTATTTAAGAAAATGAAGTAATTATAAACAAGT
>CAKOFX010000002.1:140000-182500 GCA_933228675.1 Stomorhina lunata | reverse complement strand
TTTGAGCGTTAAAAAAGACCTTTATTGAGTGCATGATTTGCAAAAAACTTGTTTCTCCGTTACACTGACACACAATTCTTTCTTCCGTTATACATGACTTCCAGTGGAGCATATTCCCTCAACCATCCTTTTATATCGAACTCTATTGCGAGATGTTAGACATACATCATTCCATGAATAGTTTGCAGCTTGTAACTCCGCATCAATTGACTTTCTCCACGTTCTAGCAGGTGCACCAACACAACGGCCTTTGCCTTGTGGATTCGAACGAAGCGCTTGTCGAGCAATGTTGGTAGTTGTCTTTCGAAGTGTGTGGCCTATCCACCGCCATTTTTGTTGACATACCTCTATGGAAGAAGGGATTTGGTTTGTAGCGTTTAGTAGATCTTCATTTCTTATTCGATTTGGCCACCATATATTAAGCATTTGTTTACAAAGGTTAGTAGGCACTTATCGATGGCATTTGTGCGTTTCCAAGTTTCGCAGCCGTAATGCAAGATGGACTTGATATTCGAGTTATATATTCGTAACTTAGTTGTCGTTGATATTTGCCGAGATTTCCGAATAGCTCGGAGAATGCCGAATGCTGATTTTGCCTTATTAATACGCCATTCAATATCCTCGTCGGCTCCACCTTTTGGAGATATCAAACTACCAAGATAATTAAAGGTACCTACACATCATTCAATTCCTACTCACACCTCCTCGTGGTACATCTTGGAAACCTGAGCAACCTAGGTGAAAGATGCGGTAAACAATCCGCATGGGATTCAAGGTCAGGGCTAATTCCGACGTATTTGGTTTAAGAGTCTAAGATAATTGTACTTGGTAAAGTACGAAAATGTAGCGTCTGTTCAACATCTTAGTGGCTCGCTTTACAAACGTGGCTCTTGTCTTTGGACTCATCATCCATCGACTTAGCACTTACAATGTTTTAAGCATGGAAATAAACAACATTTTAGAATATACTACTCCAAGGGGTAATCAAGCGAGAAATCCCCCTGCTGCGGCAGCTGGCACAAGGATTTTGGAGGTGCCTAATCTATGCAAGAACATTTTGATGAATGAAACCTATTCTATTCAAAGAAATTGAACTATAAAAAAACAATTACTCTAACTACCAAATATTGCATTGATTACAAGCCTTAAAAATATTTGTGAAATTTCTTCATTTAGAATTTTCTTAATTAAAAAAGTGTGCTGTCAAAATATGACCCGAACATCACATGTGTATTTTTATACCCTTCACCAATAGGTGAAAGGGTATTATAAGTTTGTGATTCCGTTTGTAATTTTTTTATTAGTGATCATAGACCCCATAAAAATTATACCGATCGACTCAGAATCGGGAGGAGAATCGATTAAGCGATTAAGTCCGTCTGTCTGTCTGTCTGTCCGTCCGTCTGTCTGTCTGTTGAAATCAAGTTTCTGAAGCACCTGGAGGATGGACCTACATAAGTTATATACCAGATTTTAGGAAATTCTCCCGCAATCAACGCTATTAAATTTCATTAAAATCGGTTTATAAACACCGAAAATATCGAAAAAATACCAAAAATTAGACGAAAATTTTAAAATTTTTGATTGAAACACACTTTTAAATAACAAGAGAAACAAGATACTTCTAGTGTACATGTGATAATATATTATATATCAGATTTTAGGAAATGGTTCCCCAAAGCACTCTGTAAAATTTTATCAAAATCGGTCCATAAACAACTGAGATACCGCCAAAACACTAAATTTGATGTATCGCAAATTGCCCAAAGTACGCATTAGGGAAAGTTTGTTGAAAAAATTAAATGCAGAAATAGGAAAAACCATCTTCGTAGAGCACGGACATACATACATTTTATATCAGATTTTAGGAAATTCCCCCGCCAAGCACATTATTAAATTTTATCGAAAGCGGTCCATAAACAACTGAGATATCGCGAAAACACTACTTGTGATGTACAGCAAATTGCCCAAAGTACGTGTCTAAGAAATTTTGTTTACATTTTGGAAGTATTGTTTCAGCGATATCTCAGGTGTTTACGGACCGATTGTGATGAAATTTGACAGTGTTCTTTGTGGGAGGATTTCCTAAAATCTGATATATAAACTACACAAATCTGATTATAAATACCATTCAAATTGTACCGATCGACTCAGAATTGGCAGGAGAATCGATTTCGCGACGTCCGTCCGTTTGTTTGTCCGTCCGTCCGTCTACCTGTCTGTCCGTCCGTCTACCTGTCTGACCGTCCGTCCGTCTACTTGTCTGTCCTTTTTTCTGTTGTAGTTTTTGGAGCTCCTGTTTTGTCGATATTTTAGATGTTTATTTTGATCAAATTTAATAGCGTTCTCCGCAGCGGATTACCTAAATTATGATGCATTCGGTAATTTGTGGTAGATATAATTTAGTGTAGTAGTGTATAACATTTGAGAATGTATTATATATCAAATTATAGGTAATCTTCCTAGGAAGTACAAAAACGCAGCTAAGTACATGATATCCGTTCAAAACCTACATATGTATGTATGTATCTCACATATCAACGAAAATTTAAATTTTTTAATTGCAATTGGGAGAAATCCGTTCACGTTTGACAATTGCTCCCGTATAAGTTCGCCTAAGGCAATCTCTTAGTAGTTAATAAATGACAAATTATAATTATCTAATTAATTATAATTATCTATCTATTATAACAGATACGATGATGACATTTAGTATAAAGACGTTGTAAAATATCGTTATTCAGGGCGATAGCGCCTAAAATAAACTTTCTAGAGAGACAACATTTGACAAAAGTATTTCTGATATTTTGAAAAGTTCGGCATTGAAAATGGGCGAGCTCGGTTCACATTTACTGTTATCTCCCATATAACCCCGACCAGGAATCACTTTAATCTGATAAATTAAATCACATTATAATTGCTCAAAGAACTAGAGCAAACTTTCCACACATCCATCGGACAGATCGAAGGAACAATACATCCCAAATATTATTGTTGAAGTATTCATCTTAATTAGTTAACTAACTTCAGATTAATAGGTAAATCTTCAATAAATTTTCCGCCAAAGCTGTTATCCATTCACTTAAAAACTATATATTTCACGTATGTATCTAAACCTAAGAGTGTATACCTTATAATTCTAAGGCTTCTATACATTGACAATCATTGTTAAAGCTTTGACCTAAACCAGTTCAGAGTTTTAAATAACTAATCATGAACTTTTAATAGTTGGATAATTCGTATGAATTAAAGTACACAACCCTCACTGGGCACTGTGTTTTTGGGTTGCATGCCAGAATACTTTATCTTCATCAAATCGATGTGCTCTTGCAAATCTAAGGGCATCTACATTTTGAAGCATCTTTTCTGCATGGTTTATCTGGTCTATCGAACTTTATTAAATATTCGTGAAATAGACACATATCACTTTAGAATCGAAGTGACGCTGCCTTCGACATCAGCCACCTGCCCAACCTAACCTTTGGGTCCATAACAATTTTAGATGATGACGCTACCAAAAAGCTTTTCGTTTTCCGACTCTTAATTTTAAAGATTCTTTGCATATAATACTAGTATAACCAAATATTGCTAGGAATTACATTTAGTATGAACAAAAGAAAATGAATATACATATGAAGCATTTGTGTGGGGCTCAACAAACTATATAATTATCAATACATTCTTACGATTTTGTACTTTACTTTTGGAACACCATTGGTGAAGGGTATCCAAGATTCGGCAAAGCCGAATATACCACTCTTACTTGTTTTTTCTAACATAGTATGAGGGTTAAGTCACTTGTCCATGTCGATTAGTCACAAAAGTATTTAAATCTAACAAATTAAAAATCAACAAATGTTTCGAAATGTTGTTGGATATTTGTAATTCAGATTGCAACTTTAATTCACCAGCTGTGAAGGCCATTTTTAAACCATGATTTCATAAAATTTTCTTTCCAATAAAGCCCGTTTCATACCTTTTAAGAAAATATATTTGCTTGTTTTATTATGAGGGAACAGTGCAATCCACATATCCGTGCGTATGATTGATATTTTTTAATTATTTTTCACTGTATATTGCTCATACGTACCCATTTTGCATATCGACATTTTGGCTAAACAGTAAAATTTAAATTTACTTAACTTCTGAACACATAGTAAACATTTCACTTAAAGTCCTTTAGATTTCTTTTACAAGTTTGTTTGCATTTCGTTAATTTTAATTCAGCCAAATCAAGGATTCGCGCTTATTCTACAAAAATACATAAAACTTAATTGACCATATAAACTTTATTTCATGAACTTTTGAATAACAAAACCATAATCGTTATCTTCATGGTTCAACTTTAATATGTAAATATATAAAAAGAACTTTAAAGCAAACTAATTTGTATGTAATATTAAACTGAAACTAAGTCGGGATGCAAAATGTCATCAACTAAGAGAAATTCATAAGAAAAATTTGAGAAACTAAGAAAAGTTGTAAGACATTTAAGGATGACTTTTCAGCATTTAGTTTATAATTTCCACGTAGCTGATGCATTTTTTTCTTTTTACAAACATTTTCAATTTTAAATTCAGAGTTTTTCGACTTCTTCTTTTAGTTTTATTGCTATAATTCTAAGGAAATTCGAAAAGGAAGTTAATTTTTTTCACAGACATCATTCTGACACAAAAGAAAACAAATCGGTGATAAAAAAAATTACAATGAACTAAATAACTACGAAAATAGAAAAATGACCCTGTTCCTAGAAGATACTATAAAATGTTGTATAATATAATGGTATACCCACTTTTACTCCATATCCCTCATCCCCAGGGTCTTTGGTTTTAAATCAAGCGAACTTTATACTTAATGGACTAATGGCTTTAGCCAACTCACCACTACCAGATTGTTTTTTAATACCCCGACCCCAGGCCAAACGTTTGACTCTCCATTTGAATTGTGTTGAAATGGTCGTCGGTCGACATTTGCCAAATCAACTATTGAATAGTAATTTGAAGACAAAAACTTTCTTTCTTGTCGAAGGTAAATAATTGTTCGTTTTACAAAATTTTTCTGAAATTTTTTTTAATATTTATTTTCATTGCAAATCTGTGCCACTGGCATTTTCTTTACATGGAATTTGAATTGTTAATGCTCTGGCATATTTTTCTTTTATTTCAATAAAACGGTTTTTGTTAAAAGTGTAGCTTAAGTTTTATTTTTTTTTTCAGGAATTTAGTTTAATAGTGCCAGATGAATAAGAAATGAGAAAAAAATTGTTTGGACACAATTTTATTTATTATTCGTTTTGCGTTTTAATAAAATTCTAATTAAATTGATTTGTTACATAGAAATAAAATATGCAAAATTGTGAACATTTGCAAAACTTTTAGGGGAAAATTTAGGTCAAATGAGGGATGGCTAAAATGAAATAGAAAACATTGACAGGAAACTGCTGAGACGGAAAGGCAATTTTGAACAACAGATTTGCAAAATGTAGAAAAACAAACGAAATGGAATACTTTCAGAAAAGTATGATTATACTGTGCTACAATGGCCCCTCAACCTGAAGGAAACTTTATGCATATTCAATCAATATTTACAATATAGGGTCGATAACACTTGTTAAAAAAAAATTTAACAAACAATTTATATTTTTCTAGGAAATTTTTCAAAAATTTTCTATTTTTATAGAAAATTTCTTAAAAATTTTTCTATGTTTATATAAATTTTTTCAAAAATCTTCTATTTTATAGAAAATTTTTCAAAAATTTTCTATTTTTATAGGAAATTTTTCAAAAATTTTCTATTTTATAGAAAATTTTTCAAAAATTTTCTATTTTTATAGGAAATTTTTCAAAAATTTTCTATTTTTATAGGAAATTTTAAAAAATTTTTCTATTGTTATATGAAATTTTTTAAAAATTTTCTAGCTTTATCGAAAATTTTTCAAAAATTTTCTAGCTTTATAGAAAATTTTTGCAAAAATTTTCTGTTTTTTTAAGAAATTTTTGCAAAAATTTTCTATTTTTATAGGAAATTTTTGCAAAAATTTTCTATTTTTATAGGAAATTTTTGCAAAAATTTTCTATTTTTATAGGAAATTTTTGCAAAAATTTTCTATTTTTATAGGAAATTTTTGCAAAAATTTTCTATTTTTATAGGAAATTTTTGCAAAAATTTTCTATTTTTATAGGAAATTTTTGCAAAAATTTTCTATTTTTATAGGAAATTTTTGCAAAAATTTTCTATTTTTATAGGAAATTTTTGCAAAAATTTTCTATTTTTATAGGAAATTTTTGCAAAAATTTTCTATTTTTATAGGAAATTTTTGCAAAAATTTTCTATTTTTATAGGAAATTTTTGCAAAAATTTTCTATTTTTATAGGAAATTTTTGCAAAATTTTTCTATTTTTATAGGAAATTTTTGCAAAAATTTTCTATTTTTATAGGAAATTTTTGCAAAAATTTTCTATTTTTATAGGAAATTTTTGCAAAAATTTTCTATTTTTATAGGAAATTTTTGCAAAAATTTTCTATTTTTATAGGAAATTTTTGCAAAAATTTTCTATTTTTATAGGAAATTTTTCAAAACTTTTCTATTTTTTTATAAAATTTTTAATAAATTTTCTATTTTTATAGGAAATTTTTCAAAAGTTTTCAATTTTTATAGGAAATTTTTAAAAAATTTTAAATTTTCATAGGAAATTTTTCAAAAATTTTCTATTTTTTTAGGAAATTTTTCAAAATTTTTTTATTTTTATAGAAAAATTTTCAAAAATTTTTTATTTTTATAGGAAAATTTTCTATTTGATAAAACTGCCTTCCAACAATAGGGCTTTACGAAACACCCATTAAAATCGCATAATAAAATACTAATCGATGTATTAAATCTCCAGTTCTTTGTCTTGTCGTCAACTTAAATTTTAAGAAAATCCCAAACAAAAACACGTCGCTACTAATGACTTCAGGAATCACATCTTGTATTCATTATTTATTCGAAGTATTTCAAATAAATGTTAATTATCCTCGTTGTTCTTTATTTTTCATAAAAAAGGAAAACAAAAATTACTGATCAAAAGCAAAGTAAAATTAAGACGCGAAAACAGCTAAAGCATCATAAAGTTCCTTGAACTATTAACAATGAAATAGTTAAAAAAGTTTGTTAAACTTATCAAAAGCTCCTGCTGGTGCATCCAAACATAAGATGACAGCAGTTGTTGTTGCTCTGACATTCGAAACAGACCAGCACAAATTCGACTGACTGACAAGACTTCAGAGCAGACAAACAGACAGATGCAGAACTAAAAAAAGTACAAAATAACGAAGTAATTGTTTTTCAAGCATAAACTTTTACCCTAATAAACTGAATTAAAATGCAATTGTTTTTCATTTCCGGCTTGATTTTTTTTTTGTAAGTTTCTGTTAACAAGTTTTGAAATGTTTTGAATTTTTCAAAATTAATTCTCACAGCAAGACCAGACTTTATACGTTGAGGGTAAAAATGTTAAAAGTTAATAATTTGTCTCTGTGTTAACAACTGAAGGCTATTAAAATAAAATAGAGGTTGAGCCCAACAAAAATTTATTAAAGAAAAGCTTATTTTTTAGTCATAGTCTAGTCATAGTCTAGTCATAGTCTAGTCATAGTCTAGTCATAGTCTAGTCATAGTCTAGTCATAGTCTAGTCATAGTCTAGTCATAGTCTAGTCATAGTCTAGTCATAGTCTAGTCATAGTCTAGTCATAGTCTAGTCATAGTCTAGTCATAGTCTAGTCATAGTCTAGTCATAGTCTAGTCATAGTCTAGTCATAGTCTAGTCATAGTCTAGTCATAGTCTAGTCATAGTCTAGTCATAGTCTAGTCATAGTCTAGTCATAGTCTAGTCATAGTCTAGTCACAGTCTAGTCATAGTCTAGTCATAGTCTAGTCATAGTCTAGTCACAGTCTAGTCATAGTCTAGTCATAGTCTAGTCATAGTCTAGTCATAGTCTAGTCATAGTCTAGTCATAGTCTAGTCATAGTCTAGTCATAGTCTAGTCATAGTCTAGTCATAGTCTAGTCATAGTCTAGTCATAGTCTAGTCATAGTCTAGTCATAGTCTAGTCATAGTCTAGTCATAGTCTAGTCATAGTCTAGTCATAGTCTAGTCATAGTCTAGTCATAGTCTAGTCATAGTCTAGTCATAGTCTAGTCATAGTCTAGTCATAGTCTAGTCATAGTCTAGTCATAGTCTAGTCATAGTCTAGTCATAGTCTAGTCATAGTCTAGTCATAGTCTAGTCATAGTCTAGTCATAGTCTAGTCATAGTCTAGTCATAGTCTAGTCATAGTCTAGTCATAGTCTAGTCATAGTCTAGTCATAGTCTAGTCATAGTCTAGTCATAGTCTAGTCATAGTCTAGTCATAGTCTAGTCATAGTCTAGTCATAGTCTAGTCATAGTCTAGTCATAGTCTAGTCATAGTCTAGTCATAGTCTAGTCATAGTCTAGTCATAGTCTAGTCATAGTCTAGTCATAGTCTAGTCATAGTCTAGTCATAGTCTAGTCATAGTCTAGTCATAGTCTAGTCATAGTCTAGTCATAGTCTAGTCATAGTCTAGTCATAGTCTAGTCATAGTCTAGTCATAGTCTAGTCATAGTCTAGTCATAGTCTAGTCATAGTCTAGTCATAGTCTAGTCATAGTCTAGTCATAGTCTAGTCATAGTCTAGTCATAGTCTAGTCATAGTCTAGTCATAGTCTAGTCATAGTCTAGTCATAGTCTAGTCATAGTCTAGTCATAGTCTAGTCATAGTCTAGTCATAGTCTAGTCATAGTCTAGTCATAGTCTAGTCATAGTCTAGTCATAGTCTAGTCATAGTCTAGTCATAGTCTAGTCATAGTCTAGTCATAGTCTAGTCATAGTCTAGTCATAGTCTAGTCATAGTCTAGTCATAGTCTAGTCATAGTCTAGTCATAGTCTAGTCATAGTCTAGTCATAGTCTAGTCATAGTCTAGTCATAGTCTAGTCATAGTCTAGTCATAGTCTAGTCATAGTCTAGTCATAGTCTAGTCATAGTCTAGTCATAGTCTAGTCATAGTCTAGTCATAGTCTAGTCATAGTCTAGTCATAGTCTAGTCATAGTCTAGTCATAGTCTAGTCATAGTCTAGTCATAGTCTAGTCATAGTCTAGTCATAGTCTAGTCATAGTCTAGTCATAGTCTAGTCATAGTCTAGTCATAGTCTAGTCATAGTCTAGTCATAGTCTAGTCATAGTCTAGTCATAGTCTAGTCATAGTCTAGTCATAGTCTAGTCATAGTCTAGTCATAGTCTAGTCATAGTCTAGTCATAGTCTAGTCATAGTCTAGTCATAGTCTAGTCATAGTCTAGTCATAGTCTAGTCATAGTCTAGTCATAGTCTAGTCATAGTCTAGTCATAGTCTAGTCATAGTCTAGTCATAGTCTAGTCATAGTCTAGTCATAGTCTAGTCATAGTCTAGTCATAGTCTAGTCATAGTCTAGTCATAGTCTAGTCATAGTCTAGTCATAGTCTAGTCATAGTCTAGTCATAGTCTAGTCATAGTCTAGTCATAGTCTAGTCATAGTCTAGTCATAGTCTAGTCATAGTCTAGTCATAGTCTAGTCATAGTCTAGTCATAGTCTAGTCATAGTCTAGTCATAGTCTAGTCATAGTCTAGTCATAGTCTAGTCATAGTCTAGTCATAGTCTAGTCATAGTCTAGTCATAGTCTAGTCATAGTCTAGTCATAGTCTAGTCATAGTCTAGTCATAGTCTAGTCATAGTCTAGTCATAGTCTAGTCATAGTCTAGTCATAGTCTAGTCATAGTCTAGTCATAGTCTAGTCATAGTCTAGTCATAGTCTAGTCATAGTCTAGTCATAGTCTAGTCATAGTCTAGTCATAGTCTAGTCATAGTCTAGTCATAGTCTAGTCATAGTCTAGTCATAGTCTAGTCATAGTCTAGTCATAGTCTAGTCATAGTCTAGTCATAGTCTAGTCATAGTCTAGTCATAGTCTAGTCATAGTCTAGTCATAGTCTAGTCATAGTCTAGTCATAGTCTAGTCATAGTCTAGTCATAGTCTAGTCATAGTCTAGTCATAGTCTAGTCATAGTCTAGTCATAGTCTAGTCATAGTCTAGTCATAGTCTAGTCATAGTCTAGTCATAGTCTAGTCATAGTCTAGTCATAGTCTAGTCATAGTCTAGTCATAGTCTAGTCATAGTCTAGTCATAGTCTAGTCATAGTCTAGTCATAGTCTAGTCATAGTCTAGTCATAGTCTAGTCATAGTCTAGTCATAGTCTAGTCATAGTCTAGTCATAGTCTAGTCATAGTCTAGTCATAGTCTAGTCATAGTCTAGTCATAGTCTAGTCATAGTCTAGTCATAGTCTAGTCATAGTCTAGTCATAGTCTAGTCATAGTCTAGTCATAGTCTAGTCATAGTCTAGTCATAGTCTAGTCATAGTCTAGTCATAGTCTAGTCATAGTCTAGTCATAGTCTAGTCATAGTCTAGTCATAGTCTAGTCATAGTCTAGTCATAGTCTAGTCATAGTCTAGTCATAGTCTAGTCATAGTCTAGTCATAGTCTAGTCATAGTCTAGTCATAGTCTAGTCATAGTCTAGTCATAGTCTAGTCATAGTCTAGTCATAGTCTAGTCATAGTCTAGTCATAGTCTAGTCATAGTCTAGTCATAGTCTAGTCATAGTCTAGTCATAGTCTAGTCATAGTCTAGTCATAGTCTAGTCATAGTCTAGTCATAGTCTAGTCATAGTCTAGTCATAGTCTAGTCATAGTCTAGTCATAGTCTAGTCATAGTCTAGTCATAGTCTAGTCATAGTCTAGTCATAGTCTAGTCATAGTCTAGTCATAGTCTAGTCATAGTCTAGTCATAGTCTAGTCATAGTCTAGTCATAGTCTAGTCATAGTCTAGTCATAGTCTAGTCATAGTCTAGTCATAGTCTAGTCATAGTCTAGTCATAGTCTAGTCATAGTCTAGTCATAGTCTAGTCATAGTCTAGTCATAGTCTAGTCATAGTCTAGTCATAGTCTAGTCATAGTCTAGTCATAGTCTAGTCATAGTCTAGTCATAGTCTAGTCATAGTCTAGTCATAGTCTAGTCATAGTCTAGTCATAGTCTAGTCATAGTCTAGTCATAGTCTAGTCATAGTCTAGTCATAGTCTAGTCATAGTCTAGTCATAGTCTAGTCATAGTCTAGTCATAGTCTAGTCATAGTCTAGTCATAGTCTAGTCATAGTCTAGTCATAGTCTAGTCATAGTCTAGTCATAGTCTAGTCATAGTCTAGTCATAGTCTAGTCATAGTCTAGTCATAGTCTAGTCATAGTCTAGTCATAGTCTAGTCATAGTCTAGTCATAGTCTAGTCATAGTCTAGTCATAGTCTAGTCATAGTCTAGTCATAGTCTAGTCATAGTCTAGTCATAGTCTAGTCATAGTCTAGTCATAGTCTAGTCATAGTCTAGTCATAGTCTAGTCATAGTCTAGTCATAGTCTAGTCATAGTCTAGTCATAGTCTAGTCATAGTCTAGTCATAGTCTAGTCATAGTCTAGTCATAGTCTAGTCATAGTCTAGTCATAGTCTAGTCATAGTCTAGTCATAGTCTAGTCATAGTCTAGTCATAGTCTAGTCATAGTCTAGTCATAGTCTAGTCATAGTCTAGTCATAGTCTAGTCATAGTCTAGTCATAGTCTAGTCATAGTCTAGTCATAGTCTAGTCATAGTCTAGTCATAGTCTAGTCATAGTCTAGTCATAGTCTAGTCATAGTCTAGTCATAGTCTAGTCATAGTCTAGTCATAGTCTAGTCATAGTCTAGTCATAGTCTAGTCATAGTCTAGTCATAGTCTAGTCATAGTCTAGTCATAGTCTAGTCATAGTCTAGTCATAGTCTAGTCATAGTCTAGTCATAGTCTAGTCATAGTCTAGTCATAGTCTAGTCATAGTCTAGTCATAGTCTAGTCATAGTCTAGTCATAGTCTAGTCATAGTCTAGTCATAGTCTAGTCATAGTCTAGTCATAGTCTAGTCATAGTCTAGTCATAGTCTAGTCATAGTCTAGTCATAGTCTAGTCATAGTCTAGTCATAGTCTAGTCATAGTCTAGTCATAGTCTAGTCATAGTCTAGTCATAGTCTAGTCATAGTCTAGTCATAGTCTAGTCATAGTCTAGTCATAGTCTAGTCATAGTCTAGTCATAGTCTAGTCATAGTCTAGTCATAGTCTAGTCATAGTCTAGTCATAGTCTAGTCATAGTCTAGTCATAGTCTAGTCATAGTCTAGTCATAGTCTAGTCATAGTCTAGTCATAGTCTAGTCATAGTCTAGTCATAGTCTAGTCATAGTCTAGTCATAGTCTAGTCATAGTCTAGTCATAGTCTAGTCATAGTCTAGTCATAGTCTAGTCATAGTCTAGTCATAGTCTAGTCATAGTCTAGTCATAGTCTAGTCATAGTCTAGTCATAGTCTAGTCATAGTCTAGTCATAGTCTAGTCATAGTCTAGTCATAGTCTAGTCATAGTCTAGTCATAGTCTAGTCATAGTCTAGTCATAGTCTAGTCATAGTCTAGTCATAGTCTAGTCATAGTCTAGTCATAGTCTAGTCATAGTCTAGTCATAGTCTAGTCATAGTCTAGTCATAGTCTAGTCATAGTCTATGACATGACAAAAATTTTTTAATTTCTATCTGGTAATTAAATCAGCATAAATAAGTTTAAAAATTGAAGAATATGATAATAAAAGGCATAATCTTAGTCTCATCTCATTAAGCCAATTTTATTAATTGAACAAATGAGACAGAACGAATTGCAAAGGAAGTACATAAAATCCTATATAAAATATCTCTGCAAGAAAAGGAACAAACAAAATAAAATGAATTATAAAAAAAGAAATTAAAACGAGATAAAAGAAATAAAAAAATTTTAAATAAATAATAAAAAAATGTACAGGAATGAAAAATTTATGCAAAAAAAAGAATATAAAAATATAAACCTAATTAAATAATGTTATTGCAACATTTCTTCAGCTACTGAAAGCTACTAAAAAACGTAGGGCGAGTGAAATTAAGTTAAATTAATGAACAACTGAATATAAAATTTTCTCACAGAAGCAAGTGGAAATATTCTGGGAAGTTTTTTGATTTTTTTATATTTTAAATTAAATTTTCTTATTACATATATTTATGCTGTTTTTAAAACTTAATTTTTATAGTATGTTTTAAAAGATTTTCTATTTTTATAGGAAATTTTTCAAAAATTCTCTATTCTTATAGAAAATTTTTCAAAAATTTTCTATTTTTATGGGAAATTTTATATTTTTGTAGTAAATTTTTCAAAAATTTTATATTTTTATAGGAAAATTTTAAAAAATTTCTAGTTTATAGGAAAATGTTTCAAATATCTCTTTTTTTTATAGGAAATACCTATAAAATTCTTTGTGAAATTATATAGCTCATTCAAGTCTACAATAAAATAGTATAAAATATATTTCTAAACTTTTCACAAAAGTTAACAAATATGGTTTGTTTTCTCTGGAATTCTATGCCACTTAGTTAAAATTAAGGTTTTGAATTTAAAACAAACTTTAGTTTTTTTGTTTAATTAGACTAAAGAAGTATACAAATACAAAATAAAACTTTTTCAAGTTTCATTGAAATACTTAGTATGAAATATTAAGTTTGAAATAAATTATTTACTAGTGGAATAAACTTTTTCAAGTACATTTAGTATATACAGTGCAGTTTATTTAAATGTATCTACTCGAAACGAGACTTAGCAGAATGATTTTTATAGAAAATTGGATCAAAACGAAAGTCGGAACATTATGGGACAAGGATTAAATATTTTAGTTTTTGAATTCGAATATCTTTAAAACCGTAAGTGTCAGCATATGCATGTAGCTATATTTTTTGTACATCTTGATCTATATATTTGTTATATAGTATTATTTTCAAATTGGTTGGAAAACGACAATTATATATCGTTTTAAGTGATTTATAAGTCTGAGGTGCTTCGCTGCGGGGCCCGATAGTGCCGCCTCAATAAAATCTAAGCTTTTCACATTCAAAACTTTAGCTCCCCAACACTTCTGCTATATCCACATAAAAAATACGCACAACGATTAGAAGTTATGGACTTGTTTCCATTCTTTTTATACCCACCAACAAAAAGATCTGTTGTCTGCACGCTAAAACCTTAAGGAAAATATAAAGCTCACTGAAATTTGGCATATATATTCATCATTTCTTGGAAAATTTTGGTATTGAAACCGTATAACCCCGTCTAGACTAATCGCTTATTTGCTAATAAATGACAAATTATAACAGCTATAATGACAAAATTTGGTATTAAGAAGTTTTACATAAGGACTAGACAGCGTATAAATTAAAAATTATCGAAATCGGTTGACATTTAACCATAGCTCCCATACAAAAAACTTAAGGAAACAGCCTAAGTTCCACCTAAAATACACTTAAATGCCAATAAATGTTAAACTGTAATAGGTTTGGGCACTAAATTTAGCAAAATGAAGTCTTATCTCAATACCAGCCAGTGTGAAAAATTTTGTCACAATCGGTCACCATTTGACCATAGCTCCCATATAAAAAAAACTTACGAAAACACAAAAATACAAAAAGAAAAGGGGGTTATGTCCGTCTGTCCGTCAGATAAAAGCACAATAGCGCCTTAACGAAAAAAGCTAGGGGCACAAAATTTTACAAAAGTATTTTTGATATCTTCAAAAAGTTGTGTATTGAAAATGAACGATATCGGTTTACAATTAGTTAGAGCTCCCATATAACCCCGCTACGGGAATCACATTAATGCTGACAAATTGAATACAATTGTAATAACTATGGCGACAAAATTTAGAATAGGAAAGTTTTATGCAACCATTGTTCAGTCTGTTAAATTTTATAGCAAACGGTAAATATTTGACTATAGCTTTCATATAAAAAACACTCCAGGGAAGAAAAAAAATGTAGCAAAGGCCAGTTAAAAGCTAGTTAATCTTATCTTATATTCTTAAACGAGCAATAATTGTATGTATTTATATATAGTACCTGGTTGACCGAGCCTTGCTCGGGACTTTATGATAAGCATTTTGTGCAAATATTCTGTAAATTTCGAATTATTTTATTTATTTTTTCCGATCAACACGTAGTTTGCATAGTTTACAGATTAACTCATTTTGAAAAATTTTGGAAATTGGTCATACCAATAGAAACCTTTGTCGACTCATGCGCAACAACTTTGCTAAATATTATAGCCTGATCAAATGCACAGTTTACAATTTATTTCATTTTGAGTAATTTTCAGTGGCGCCACCTGAAGTTGTTCATACCAACTAAGAAACCTTCGTCTGCTTATGCGTAACAACATTTGTAATTATTATAACATGATCAAATGCACAGTTTACGATTTAATTCATTTTGAGTAATTTTCAGTGGCGCCACTTGTTGGACTTTGGTAATTCCCATTAATAAACCTTCGTCGGCTTATCCGCAACAACTTTGCTAAAGATTATAGCATGATTAAATGTACAGCTTACGATTAAATTGGCTTTGAGTAATTTTCAGTAGCGCCACCTGTCGGAAATTATTCACACCAACTAAAAAAACTTTGCCGGCTTATGCGCTACAACTTTGCTAAAGATCGTAGCATGATCAAATATACAGTTTACGATTTAATTAATTTTTAGTAATTTTCAGTGGCGCCACCTAACGGAAATTAGACTTACCAACTTAAGAACCTTCCCCGGCTTATCCGAAAGATGACAATATGATCAAATTCACAGTTTACTATTCTATAAAGAACATACATACAAACATTCATTTGTTTAAAAGTTATAACATTTCCCCTTTTTATCTACTACTTCCAAAAAGTTCCATATGCTTATTTGGTACTTCTTTGGTACCAATTGAATTCTGTACATTTTATTAAAACGCAGTTAGCATAATTCCTATTCATATTACTTTTGAGATGTTAAGTTATCATTTTATCCCTTTTTTACCCATTTTGGCCCCAAAATCAGAAAAGTACCAAGTACGTGTTTAATATTTCTTCTACATCAATTGACTGCAGTACAAAGTTTCTTTCTACATTCTTTGGTTTAAAATATAAGAGTGGGTTAAAAAAGTACCAAAAAAACTATTTTCACCCTTTTTTACCCCCTATCGGACATAGTTTCAAAAAAGTACCAAACACCTGTCCGCTTATTTTCATAGCTGTTTGAAACGTATTTTTAATTTTATTTCTATACCTATTACTTTAGGAGATGATGTTTTCGATTTTTTCACCTTTTTACCCTTTTTTACCCTCTTAGAGGCAAAGGTTCCAAAAGTCTCTACTTCTTCGACCTATACATCAAAAAAGGAACCCACTGTCAAAATTTTATCAAAATCGTTAGAGCCGTTTTCGAGATAGCCATTCTATATTTATATAGATATATATACATACAATTATTGCTCGTTTAAGAATATAAGATATATATAGAATGACTATCTCGAAAACGGCTCTAACGATTTTGATAAAATTTGGACAGTGGGTATCTTTTTTGATGTATAGGTCGAAGAAGAAGGGACTTTTGGAACCTTTGCCTCTAAGAGGGTAAAAAGGGGAAAAAATCGAAAACGCTATATCTCCTTAAGTAATAGGTATAGAAACAAAATTTATATTACGTTTTAAACAGCTATGACAATAGACGGACAGGTGTTTGGTACTTTTTTGAAACTATGTCCCGTAAGGGGTAAAAAAGGGTAAAAATAGTTTTTTTGATACCTTTTTAACCCACTCTTATATTTTAAACTAAGGAATATTGAAAGAAACTTTGTACTGCAATCAATAGATGTGAAAGAAATATTGAACACGTGTTTGGTACTTTTTTGATTTTGTGGCCAAAATGTGTAAAAAAAGGGATAAACTGATAACTTAACATCTACAAAAGTAATATGAATAGGAAAATTATGTTAACTGCTTTCTAATAAAATATACCGAATTCAATTGGTACCAATTATGCATATGGAACTTTTTGAAATTAGGGAATAAAAAGGGGAAAAAATTAGTAATGTTAGACCTTTAAAACAAATGAATGTTTGTCTGTATGTATGTTCTTTATAGAATAGTAAACTGTGAATTTGATCATGTTATGCTCTTTAGCAAAGATGTTGCGGATAAGCCGGCGGAGGTTTTTAAGTTGGTAAACCGAATTTCCGACAGGTGGCGCCAATGAAAATTACTAAAAATTAATTAAATCGTAAACTGTACATTTGATCATACTATGATCTTTTGCAAAGTTGTAGCGCATGAGCCGGCGAATGCTTTTTAATTGGTGTGAATAATTTCCGACAGGTGGCGCTACTGAAAATTACTCAAAGTCAATTTAATCGTAAGCTGTACATATAATCATGCTATAATCTTTAGCAATGTTGTTGCACATGAGCCGACGAAGGTTTCTTAGTTGGTATGAAGAAATTTCGACAGGTGGCGCCACTGAAATTTACTTAAAGTCAATTTAATCGTAAACTGTACATTTAATCATGCTATAATTTTTAGCAAAGTTATTGCAGATAATCCGACGAAGGTTTATTAATTGGAATGACCAAAGTCCGACAGGTGGCGCCACTGAAAATTACTCAAAATGAATTAAATCATAAACTGTGCATTTGATCATGTTATGATCATAAGCAAAGTTGTTACGCATAAGCAGATGAAGGTTTCTTAGTGGTATGAACGACTTCAGGCGGCGCCACTGAAAACTACTCAAAATGAATTAAATCGTAAACTGTGGATTTGATCAGACTATAATCTTAAGCAAAGTTATTGCGCATGAGTCGACGGAGGTTTCTGTTGGTATGACCAATTTTCAAAATTATTTAAAATGAGTTAAACTGTAACTGTATAAAATAAAATATATAAAAACTTTAAAATTTGCCTCAAAATGCTTATCATAAAGCCCCGAGCAAGGCTCGGTCAACCAGATACTTAGAAACTATAATAACTATGGCCACTAAATTTTAGCTTCATATAAATACCTGCCAGTGTATTTATATCTACAACCAAAAAGATTCGGATGTACAATCAGCATATTAAGATTGCACCAAGGAAATTAGATAGCTATCAATCAATGTCCAGACTTTATATCCGGTAGATGCATTAGAAACTCCTAACAAATTAAATGGACCTGTCGTATTACTATCAACATCTTTATCCTAACTAAATTTTAGGCTAAACGAAAAGTATTTAACAGATTATTAATGCTAACCTATACCCGGTTATGAGATAAAATTTTGTGCAAAGTAAATACAAGGAAAACCACTTAGATACTTTTAAATGTTGAACTATAAAGCTACTGCAAACGAATTTAGTCCAAATATTTTACCAACAATACCAACTGGCGTAACGGTTTTTTCGAATTTGGTTTACATTTTGTATTAGCTGTACCCTCGTATATATATGAGATAGGTTTCTAAATTTAACTCAACTTGATGGTAGGTATATGAGATTCGGCATAGCCGATTATAACACTCTTACTTGATCTTTTTGTATTGTTGTGTTTCCGTAAGTTTTTTATATGGGAGCTATGGTCAAATGGTAACCGATTGTGACAAAATTTAGCGCACTGGCTGGCATTGACATAAGACACCTTTGTATTAAATTAAGTGGCCATAGCTGTTACATTTTTAGATTTATTGTCATTTAGATGCATCTTATGTGGATTTTAAGCTGTTTCAAATAAGTGTTTTGTATATTTAGCTATAGCTAAATGTGAACCGAAGTCGATGGAATTTTTGCCAAGTTTTAGTGACCTAGCCCCAATTGTTAAGGCCTATTGTGCTCTCAAATGACAGACAGACATCGCTCAATTGCCTAAGAATTTTAGTAGGATTCAGAATATACATCAATTTTAATTTTTGAGCTAGTATTAAGGAAGTTACAAACGGACTGACAATCTCAAATAACCCGCAGCTATTTTTGATGGTGGGCATATAGTTCTTTTTTGCTGGAAATATGTAATAATAACTTGCTTTACCCGATTACCTAATATAGCTATTAATCCGTCATAGTTGGGTATATTTCAGTGAATCGGACTGTATAAATTTACTAATTCTAAACGTAATTATAACATTTTATTTACAAGTTTTGACTTGAGGAGCCACTAAGAAAAACTGAATGAGAAGTTTTGTATTTAAAAATTATATTGCACATACAAGTCATATGAATGTGAAACCTTAAACAGTAACATTTTTTCTGAGGGTTATTAATTAAATTCATTTACAATTTTACTTATGAGAAGAATTTGCGGTCTTTTAAACTGCATCGATTAAGTTAAATAAAATTTATATTGAGATTTACAAATTTATTAAATCTTATATATGTAATTCTTAAAATGTCCAGGTAGGTCACTTGTACCCTATGTAGATAAACTCGTGGCAAAGTTTTTTCTAATTTTAACATGATTTAATATTATATAAATTTTAAAAACTATCTTACCTTAAATCCTTTTCGAAAGTAAAAGGTAACCACACCTGGTCAACACCATTCCCTTGAGTAAATATTTCTAAGAATACATATGACTTTTCGGACTTTCAAACCATTATATCTAATTTAGTACTTTTTTATTATTATTCTAAAAACAAAATACATGTTTAATTATAAAACCAACAACCCAAAATATATACCAGTTGAGCCCGTCTTACATAGCTTATTGTAGTGGTAGATCATATCCAATTAGGCTAAGAAGTTCTTTGTAGTACTGGCGAATCAATCATAGATATATCAATGTTCATCTGTTAAATAATCCAGATTAATTAAAAAAGATCTTACGTCGGCTTTAATTATTCATAGCAATAAGTTCGCCAAATAAGTCTTATCCTATACTAAAGCCCTCTCTGTACCGTAAGTCCAGAATAAAAGTCTGTTTGTCGGTGCTGTGGCTTAGTTGGTTACCGCCTCTACTACGAAGAATAACATATCATATTTTGCTTAGATTCAATTTGTTTCTGGCTGTGTTGCCTAACACCTTCCGAGTGAAACCCTTTAGCAGTAAGTCACTCAGTAACGATACAATTTTATAAACCCATCAAGTACTGGACACAATCTATCTAAAAATGCAACCCGCAGATGTTACTCTGCAGCTCACACATACAAGCATGAGAAAACAATTTTGAAATTAAATCTTGAACATTAAATTTCTTTGTGGCTTAAGTTTGTTGGACTTGGTTCGTTTAATATTCATTACAGTTTACGAATAACAAATGTTTAAAACCGCAAAGAAAATACATGCATCAACTAGGATTGCATGGTAAGAGTGGCATAACTTGAAATATTTCCTATTAAAAAATGTTTGTAGTTTTAAGGCAAATTTTTCAAAAACTTCCTATTCTTGTAGGAAATTTTTCAAAAATTTCCTTTTCTTATAGGATATTTTCCAAAAATTTCCATTCTTATAGGATATTTTCCAAAAATTTTCTATTCTTATAGGATATTTTCGAAAAATTTCCAATTTTAATAGGAAATTTTTCAAAATAGGAAATTTTTCTTATAAGAAATTTTTCAAAAATTTCCTATTCTTATAGGAATTTTTTCAAAAATTTCCTATTCTTATAGGAAATTTTTCAAAAGTTTCCTATTTTTTATAGGAAATTTTTCAAAAATTTCCTATTTTTATAGGAAATTTTTCAAAAATTTCCTATTTTTATAGGAAATTTTTTTTTTTTCAAAAATTTCCTATTCTTATAGGAAATTTTTCAAAAATTTCCTATTCTTATAGGAAATTTTTAAAAATTTCCTATTCTTATAGGAAATTTTTCAAAAATTTCCTATTCTTATAGGAAATTTTTCAAAAATTTCCTATTCTTATAGGAAATTTTTCAAAAATTTCCTATTCTTATAGGAAATTTTTCAAAAATTTCCTATTCTTATAGGAAATTTTTCAAAAATTTCCTATTCTTATAGGAAATTTTTCAAAAATTTCCTATTCTTAAAGTAAATTTTCTTATTCTTAAAGGAAGTTTTTCAAAAATTTCCTATTCTTAAAGGATATTTTCCAAAAATTTAATATTCTTAAAGGAAAATTTTCAATAATTTCCTATTCTTAAAGGAAATTTTTAAAAAATTTCCTATTCTTTTTTTTTTTTCAAAAATTTTCTTATTTTTTATAGGAAATTTTTCAAAAATTTCCTATTTTTTATAGGAAATTTTTTCAAAAATTTCCTGTTTTTAAAGAAAATTTTTCAAAATTTCCTATTTTTTATGGGAAATTTTTCAAAAATTTCCAATTTTTTATAGGAAATTTTTCAAAAATTTCCTATTTTTTATAGGAAATTTATCAAAAATTTCCTATTTTTATAGGAAATTTATCAAAAATATCCTATTTTTATAGGAAATTTTTCAAAAAATTTCTATTTTTATAGGAAATTTTTCAAAAATTTTCTATTTTTATAGGAAATTTTTCAAAAATTTTCTATTTTTATAGGAAATTTTTCAAAAATTTTCTATTTTTATAGGAAATTTTTCAAAAATTTTCTATTTTTATAGGAAATTTTTCAATAGTTTCCTATTTTTATAGGAAATTTTTCAAAAATTTCCTGTTTTTATAGGAAATTTTTCAAAAATTTCCTATTTTTATAGGAAATTTTTCAAAAATTTCCTATTTTTATAGGAAATTTTTCAAAAATTTCCTATTTTTATAGGAAATTTTTCAAAAATTTCCTATTTTTATAGGAAATTTTTCAAAAATTTCCTATTTTTATAGGAAATTTTTCAAAAATTTCCTATTTTTATAGGAAATTTTTCAAAAATTTCCTATTTTTATAGGAAATTTTTCAAAAATTTCCTATTTTTATAGGAAATTTTTCAAAAATTTCCTATTTTTATAGGAAATTTTTCAAAAATTTCCTATTTTTATAGGAAATTTTTCAAAAATTTCCTATTTTTATAGGAAATTTTTCAAAAATTTCCTATTTTTATAGGAAATTTTTCAAAAATTTCCTATTTTTATAGGAAATTTTTCAAAAATTTCCTATTTTTATAGGAAATTTTTCAAAAATTTCCTATTTTTATAGGAAATTTTTCAAAAATTTCCTATTTTTATAGGAAATTTTTCAAAAATTTCCTATTTTTATAGGAAATTTTTCAAAAATTTCCTATTTTTATAGGAAATTTTTCAAAAATTTCCTATTTTTATAGGAAATTTTTCAAAAATTTCCTATTTTTATAGGAAATTTTTCAAAAATTTCCTATTTTTATAGGAAATTTTTCAAAAATTTCCTATTTTTATAGGAAATTTTTCAAAAATTTCCTATTTTTATAGGAAATTTTTCAAAAATTTCCTATTTTTATAGGAAATTTTTCAAAAATTTCCTATTTTTATAGGAAATTTTTCAAAAATTTCCTATTTTTATAGGAAATTTTTCAAAAATTTCCTATTTTTATAGGAAATTTTTCAAAAATTTCCTATTTTTATAGGAAATTTTTCAAAAATTTCCTATTTTTATAGGAAATTTTTCAAAAATTTCCTATTTTTATAGGAAATTTTTCAAAAATTTCCTATTTTTATAGGAAATTTTTCAAAAATTTCCTATTTTTATAGGAAATTTTTCAAAAATTTCCTATTTTTATAGGAAATTTTTCAAAAATTTCCTATTTTTATAGGAAATTTTTCAAAAATTTCCTATTTTTATAGGAAATTTTTCAAAAATTTCCTATTTTTATAGGAAATTTTTCAAAAATTTCCTATTTTTATAGGAAATTTTTCAAAAATTTCCTATTTTTATAGGAAATTTTTCAAAAATTTCCTATTTTTATAGGAAATTTTTCAAAAATTTCCTATTTTTATAGGAAATTTTTCAAAAATTTCCTATTTTTATAGGAAATTTTTCAAAAATTTCCTATTTTTATAGGAAATTTTTCAAAAATTTCCTATTTTTATAGGAAATTTTTCAAAAATTTCCTATTTTTATAGGAAATTTTTCAAAAATTTCCTATTTTTATAGGAAATTTTTCAAAAATTTCCTATTTTTATAGGAAATTTTTCAAAAGTTACCTATTCTTATAGGAAATTTTTCAAAAATTTCCTATTCTTATAGGAAATTTTTCAAAAATTTCCTATTCTTATAGGAAATTTTTCAAAAATTTCCTATTCTTATAGGAAATTTTTCAAAAATTTCCTATTCTTATAGGAAATTTTTCAAAAATTTCCTATTCTTATAGGAAATTTTTCAAAAATTTCCTATTCTTATAGGAAATTTTTCAAAAATTTCCTATTCTTATAGGAAATTTTTCAAAAATTTCCTATTCTTATAGGAAATTTTTCAAAAATTTCCTATTCTTATAGGAAATTTTTAAAAATTTCCTATTCTTATAGGAAATTTTTCAAAAATTTCCTATTCTTATAGGAAATTTTTCAAAAATTTCCTATTCTTATAGGAAATTTTTCAAAAATTTCCTATTCTTATAGGAAATTTTTCAAAAATTTCCTATTCTTATAGGAAATTTTTCAAAAATTTCCTATTCTTAAAGTAAATTTTCCTATTCTTAAAGGAAGTTTTTCAAAAATTTCCTATTCTTAAAGGATATTTTCCAAAAATTTAATATTCTTAAAGGAAAATTTTCAATAATTTCCAATTCTTAAAGGAAATTTTTAAAAAATTTCCTAGTTTTATAGAACATTTTTCAAAAATTTCCTATTTTTATAAGAAATTTTTCAAAAGTTTCCTATTTTTTATAGGAAATTTTTCAAAAATTTCCTATTTTTTATAGGAAATTTTTTCAAAAATTTCCTGTTTTTAAAGGAAATTTTTCAAAATTTCCTATTTTTTATGGGAAATTTTTCAAAAATTTCCAATTTTTTATAGGAAATTTTTCAAAAATTTCCTATTTTTTATAGGAAATTTATCAAAAATTTCCTATTTTTATAGGAAATTTATCAAAAATATCCTATTTTTATAGGAAATTTTTCAAAAATTTTCTATTTTTATAGGAAATTTTTCAAAAATTTTCTATTTTTATAGGAAATTTTTCAAAAATTTTCTATTTTTATAGGAAATTTTTCAAAAATTTTCTATTTTTATAGGAAATTTTTTAAAAATTTTCTATTTTTAAAGGAAATTTTTCAATAGTTTTTTATTTTTATAGGAAATTTTTCAAAAATTTCCTGTTTTTACAGGAAATTTTTCAAAAATTTCCTATTTTTATAGGAAATTTTTCAAAAATTTCCTATTATTATAGGAAATTTTTTCAAAAATTTCCTATTTTTATAGGAAATTTTTCAAAAATTTCCTATTTTTATAGGAAATTTTTTAAAAATTTCCTATTTTTATAGGAAATTTTTTAAAAATTTCCTATTTTTTAAGAAATTTTTCAAAAATTTCCTATTTTTATAGGAAATTTTTCAAAAATTTCCTATTTTTATAGGAAATTTTTCAAAAATTTCTTATTTTTATAGGAAATTTTTCAAAAATTTCCTATTTTTATAGGAAATTTTTCAAAAATTTCCTATTTTTATAGGAAATTTTTCAAAAATTTCCTATTTTTATAGGAAATTTTTCAAAAATTTCCTATTTTTATAGGAAATTTTTCAAAAATTTCCTATTTTTATAGGAAATTTTTCAAAAATTTCCTATTTTTATAGGAAATTTTTCAAAAATTTCCTATTTTTATAGGAAATTTTTCAAAAATTTCCTATTTTTATAGGAAATTTTTCAAAAATTTCCTATTTTTATAGGAAATTTTTCAAAAATTTCCTATTTTTATAGGAAATTTTTCAAAAATTTCCTATTTTTATAGGAAATTTTTCAAAAATTTCCTATTTTTATAGGAAATTTTTCAAAAATTTCGTATTTTTATAGGAAATTTTTCAAAAATTTCCTATTTTTATAGGAAATTTTTCAAAAATTTCCTATTTTTATAGGAAATTTTTCAAAAATTTCCTATTTTTATAGGAAATTTTTCAAAAATTTCCTATTTTTATAGGAAATTTTTCAAAAATTTCCTATTCTTAAAGTAAATTTTCCTATTCTTAAAGGAAGTTTTTCAAAAATTTCCTATTCTTAAAGGATATTTTCCAAAAATTTAATATTCTTAATGGAAAATTTTCAATAATTTCCTATTCTTAAAGGAAATTTTTAAAAAATTTCCTAGTTTTATAGAACATTTTTCAAAAATTTCCTATTTTTATAAGAAATTTTTCAAAAGTTTCCTATTTTTTATAGGAAATTTTTCAAAAATTTCCTATTTTTTATAGGAAATTTTTTCAAAAATTTCCTGTTTTTAAAGGAAATTTTTCAAAATTTCCTATTTTTTATGGGAAATTTTTCAAAAATTTCCTATTTTTTATAGGAAATTTTTCAAAAATTTCCTATTTTTTATAGGAAATTTATCAAAAATTTCCTATTTTTATAGGAAATTTATCAAAAATATCCTATTTTTATAGGAAATTTTTCAAAAATTTTCTATTTTTATAGGAAATTTTTCAAAAATTTTCTATTTTTATAGGAAATTTTTCAAAAATTTTCTATTTTTATAGGAAATTTTTCAAAAATTTTCTATTTTTATAGGAAATTTTTTAAAAATTTTCTATTTTTAAAGGAAATTTTTCAATAGTTTCCTATTTTTATAGGAAATTTTTCAAAAATTTCCTGTTTTTATAGGAAATTTTTCAAAAATTTCCTATTTTTATAGGAAATTTTTCAAAAATTTCCTATTTTTATAGGAAATTTTTTCAAAAATTTCCTATTTTTATTGGAAATTTTTCAAAATTTTCTATTTTTATAGGAAATTTTTCAAAATTTTCCCATTTTTATAGGAAATTTATCAAAAATTTCCTATTTTTATAGGAATTTTTTCAAAAATTTCCTATTTTTATAGGAATTTTTTCAAAAATTTCCTATTTTTATAGGAAATTTTTCAAAAATTTCCTGTTTTTATAGGAAATTTTTCAAAAAAATCCTATTTTTATAGGAAATTTTTCAAAAATTTCCTATTTTTATACGAAATTTTTCAAAAATTTCCTATTTTTATAGGAAATTTTTCAAAAATTTCCTATTTTTATAGGAATTTTTCAAAAATTTCCTATTTTTATAGGAAATTTTTCAAAAATTTCCTATTATTATAGAAAATTTTGTTAAAAATTTCTTTTTTTTATTAGAAATTTTTTAAAGATTTCGTAGTTTTATAGCACATTTTTTTAAAAATATATTTCTTTTCTGGCCTTTCGTATAACATTTTAAAGACACCCACTGTCAATTTAAACTTTCAACTTTTTTCTTTATAAGAGTTTTTGACATTTTATATATAACTTAGAATACAAGCCATCGATGTATTTATTGAAAAGTTCTAATTAACTTTTTGAAAGTTTTCTTTTCGTATGAATTTTATTAAAAGGGTTTTTGTTTATTAAAATTTGAATTTTCTTTTTCTTTGTCAACTTCAGTTGACAAATTTTGTATTCAAAACTTATTTCTAATACAAAAGAAATAAAATATAAAATATCTTAAAAGAACTTTATTCAAAAATTAACAGAATTTATTTATAGATGTTTTGTTTTAAAAGTTGTTGAACCTTTAAGAGAATTTTTTGAAGACAATGAAAGAAAAGACATTAAGGCAGGTGTTAGGTTTATTGTGTTGAAGTTTAAGTTATGTATACAATAAGTCTTAAAAATTTTAAAGGTTTTGTGATATATGGAAAAATTGCAGACATCTTTAAAATTTTTTCTTGAAGAAATTTTTTTTTCCATTTTTCTTGTATTTATATGACTCTTTTGTGAAGACTAGAAATTGACAAGTTTATGTACTATGTAACTTGATTCTTTAAAACACTTTTAAATTGAGTGTATTTCGTATTAAAGTTAATAGTCTTTGTTTTCTAATGATATATAAAATTTCTGCATATATTTGCATATTTTGCCTAAAAAAGCAATGACTGATAAATTTATTAAAGTTTGTCATATAATCAAAGCACCAGTCATTACAATTACATTGTGTTTACTTTATACACAGAAACATATTATTTAAACTCTCTGGAATAAAATGAATAAACCATTTAAGGAGTTCCATAATTTATTTAAATACATGAAACTCTATTAGTTTAATTAAATTTCGAAGATATCATATGTAAGAGATACTTAATTTGTAAACGCCTCTTCATAGAACTAACTTTTTGTTGGAATACCTACTCAATTAGTAAGTAATTCATTACGAAGGTGTTACCTGTCACTTTCCTCCAACAAGTTACATGTAATTTACAAACACATATATTACATCGTTAAGCATTAGCATATAAGCACTAAATGTGACATTGTTAAATAAATAAAACCTTTTTGTTCACAAGTATATGTAAGCAAAATAACTTCAAATTAACTTAAATGGTATTAGAATCATATAATTTAGGAATGGTGAAATAAAAATATTACACCTTTCAGTCTACACGTGTGTAGAAAGTATACAAATACAAATATGATTATTTCAGACAAAAGTATTAAGTCCACTTATTCAAAATTAAGGTATCAGGAATGGCTTTTTTTTAACATTTTTTTTTATCAAAAAATTTTCTATGGAGATATTTCTTTTCAAAAAATTTTATAATAAAAAAAAATTCGACAAAAAAGATTTTCTATAGAATTTTTTTTAACGGAAAGTTCTCCATAGATTTTTTTTCTCACGAAAAATTTTCCATAGAAATTTTTTTGCCGAAAAATTTTCTATATAAAAAAAAAAATTTTGTCAAAAAATATTCTATGGAAAAATGTTGATAATAATCTTCGCTTTATGTTGATAACTATTGGACACAATGAATCTTATTCATTCTGTTCCGAACATAAGATAAAATGTATGGTTTTCGCTCTGTCTAGAGTTAGGGATAATCTTCATAAAGTGATGTCCTGCTAATCCTATCATCAAAACGCGTCGAGGAAAGGTTTCCCAACCTACATTTTTTTGATTTTATCAAAAGACTATTTATTACAATAATAAATAATTGTAATCAATTCGGATCTTAGTACAATACACTTTAGCAAAACTTTTTAATAAAAAATTTCGAAATTCAAATACTTTAAGCTGATCGAAAAAAGTGCATTTTTTCTCAAAATTTTTTTCTTTTTATGAAGAAGGTTTTTGAAAAAAGTTTGCATTTTGTTAAATATTCGTAGTGAATAGGGTTCTAGGATACAGCATTGAGCGAAATTTGTCTAATTTTTAAGAGAATTTTTGTGTTTTCAACCATATTACAAAAAACACATGCCAATTTTGGAACTTTTAGAAATTTAGTTATATAATCCCATTTTAAAAAATAACAATAAGGGCGAATTTATAAACAAATGCAGAAAATTAAATTTTATAAGAAATGGTAAATTTCTATACACCATAATTTAAATTGCAAAAAAGGTCAATTGGGTTACCTATTTTGAAGTTTTTAAATTGTTTTGGATAAAAAATAATATATTTATGTAAATTGTACAGTTTTTCGGAAATCTAAAGTGAAATTTTGAAGATATTTTTGTAAAATTTATAGCTTTTATGTGTTTTTTGCCCCGAAATGTTCAATAATATTTTAAAAATATTTCGATAATTGTGGCCAAAAGCGGAAAAAATTGGACAGTTTAATTATCTAATTGTGAAAAAATAAAATTTCCCATACTAACGTGAGACAGTTTAATATATAGGTTGCAATTTTCGGAATATTTTAACGGAATTTGGTAAATACACATTTTTTTCATAGCGTAACCATCGCCATTGAAAATGGACGAATCCATTATTTTTATAACCACCATCAAAAAGAGATATTGAGATTGTCATTCCGTTTGTAATTTCCTTAATATTAGCTCAAAAACCGAAATTGAAGTACATTCTGAATCCTTATAAAATTCTAAGAATTCTAAGATTGAGCGATGTCCCTCTGTCTACCTGTCTGTCTGTCTGTCTGTCTGTCTGTCCGTCTGTCTGCCTGCCTGTCTGTCTGTCTGTCTGTCTGTCTGTCTGTCTGTCTGTCTGTCTGTCTGTCTGTCTGTCTGTCTGTCTGTCTGTCTGTCTGTCTGTCTGTCTGTCTGTCTATCTGTCTGTCTGTCTGTCTGTCTGTCTGTCTGTCTGTCTGTCTGTCTGTCCGTCTGTCTGCCTGTCTGTCTGTCTGTCTGTCTGTCTGTCTGTCTGTCTGTCTGTCTGTCTGTCTGTCTGTCTGTCTGTCTGTCTGTCTGTCTGTCTGTCTGTCTGTCTGTCTGTCTGTCTGTCTGTCAGTCTGTCTGTCTGTCTGTCTGTCTGTCTGTCTGTCTGTCTGTCTGTCTGTCTGTCTGTCTGTCTGTCTGTCTGTCTGTCTGTCTGTCAGTCTGTCTGTCTGTCTGTCAGTCAGTTTGTCTGTCAGTCAGTCAGTCTGTCTGTCTGTCTGTCTGTCTGTCTGTCTGTCTGTCTGTCTGTCTGTCTGTCTGTCTGTCTGTCTGTCTGTCTGTCTGTCTGTCTGTCTGTCTGTCTGTCTGTCTGTCTGTCTGTCTGTCTGTCTGTCTGTCTGTCAGTCTGTCTGTCTGTCTGTCTGTCTGTCTGTCTGTCTGTCTGTCTGTCTGTCTGTCTGTCTGTCTGTCTGTCTGTCTGTCTGCTGTCTGTCTGTCTGTCAGGCAGCCTGTCTGTCAGTCTGTCGTCTGTCAGTCTGTCTGTCTGTCTGTCTGTCTGTCTGTCTGTCTGTCTGTTCGTCTGTCTGTCCGCCTGTCTGTTGTCGGCACGATAAAATCTTAACGAAATGTTATAGGTCGCTGAAATTTGGCATGAATATTCTACCTTTCTTGGAAAATTCTGGTATTCAAATCGGGCAAAATCGGTTAACATTTGAATATAGCTCCCGTATAACCTCGCCTACGCTTATCGGTTATTTGCTAATAAATAACAAACTATTATAGCTATGACGATAAAATTTGGTATGTAGAAGTTTTGCATAAGTTTATGCAGCATATAAAATTTTATCGAAATCGGTTCACATTTAGTCATAGCTCCTATGCCAAAAACTTACTGAAACAGACAAAATTTCACCTAAAATACACTTAAATGCCAATAAATCTAAAACTATAACGGATATAACCACTAAATTTAGCTCGAGAAGGTCTTATGTCAATACCAACTAGTGTGAAAATTTTGTCAAAATCAGTCACTATTTGACCATAGCTACCATATAAAAAACTTACGGAAACACAAAAATACAAAAAGAAAAGGTGGTTTATATCCGTCTGTCCATCAGATAAAAGCGCGGTAGCGCCTTAACGTAAATAGCTTCAAGGACAAAATTTTACAAAAGGAAGTCTTATGTGAGTGCTAGCCAGTGTACAAAATTTTGTTACAATCGGTTACTATTTGACCATAGCTCCCATATAAAAAACATACCGAAACATAAAAATACAAAAAAAAAAATCGTCTTTCCGCCAGAAAAAAGCGCAATATTTCCTTAAGTACAAGAGCTAGACAAACAAAATTTAGCATATATTATGGAAATATGTTATTAGAAATTGTGTGCTGAAAATGGGTAAAATCGATTCACATTTAGTTAGAGCTCCCATATAACCTTGCCCCGGGAATCAAATTTATGCTGATAAGTTGAATAAAATTGTAAAATCTATGACTACTAAATTTAGAACAGAGAAGTTTTATGCGACTTTCAGTCAGTATGTCAAATTTTTTAGAAGCCGTTCCATTTTTTGACCATAGCTTTCATATAAAAACCGCTCCCGGTAACCACTAAAATGCCACAGGCGCCAGTTAAATGTTATTAAATTATAAACTATGTCAGCTATGGCCACTAAATTTTGTACAAATAAACTTTATATTAATACCAGCCAGTATATTAAATTTTGTTACAATCGATCAACATTTGGCTATAGTTCTTATATATATATAACATCTCCTTTTTTATCTACAATCAATAAGATTTGGAGGCACATTCAGTATATTAAGATTGCATTTACGAAATTAGATAGCTATCAATCAATGTTTGGTCCAGACTTTATAAACGGTAGATGCATTAGATACTTCTAACAAAATATATGAGCCTGCCGTGTTCCTATCAACATGTTTATGGCACAACGAAACACATAATTAATGTAAAACTATATTCGGTTATGGGACTGTATTTTGTTCAAGGTAAATACTTGGTAAACCACTTAGATACTTTTAAACGTTAAACTAAAGTAAGAATACCACTGCAGCCGAATTTAGTCCAAATATATTACCAACAATACCACACTTGGTCAACATTTTGAATTAGCTGCACTCTCGTACAACTTGATGGTGGGTATATAAGATTCGGCACAGCCGAATATAACTCTCTTACTTATTTTAAGAATATAATCCTTATATTAGCAAATATGTATATTACATACATATATTTTCCAATATCAATATCTGTTTCATTTTATATTTTTATTTGTTAAGAAAACATTTTGACCATAATCAGAGCAATATTCTTTTCAATTTAAGTAAGTGCTTAAGCCACAAAAGACTTACAATATCTGCATTATATCTTTTTGTATTTAAAAACTTATTCTAAAATGTCTTTTTCTATATACTTTAAAGTTGTTGACTTAAAAATCTTTGTTAAAATATGAAAACTTATACATAATCCGATATAAAAGAAAGAACACGGAGTAAGTTAAGAATTTCGCTTTGTTTCTTTCTATGAAATTGCTTTGATAAAAATGAAACTGAGATGGTCTTCCTTTTGATATGTGTTTTAGACTTATGCCATATGAAAATCCATTCCATTTAAAACATTAAAGAATGCACTGTTCATGGGTGCGAATACTTAATATTTGCAGATATTTTAATAATCATACGCACTGATGTTCTTGCTAAAATTAATTGCTTTTCATTTGATTTAAAAGTATGAATTTAATATTAAATTTTTATTCCGTCTACCTACTTTACTTTTGGTATATGTTTTTTTTTGTATTTTTCAATACAATTTATTTATTCTAAATATAAAATTATTTTTCTTACATCCCCTTTTCTTTGTATGAAAGTGCTTTTTTTAACGCAAATTTACGTCTAAATAAATTCTTATATTTTTTTTTGATTCTTCTTTAATCTTTTAAGAAAACATTCAAAGTAAACATATTCGATCATAATAAATTCATGTATTCCTTTAAAACCATAAGTCTATATTTATTGTTTTACAAATATCCTTAAGTCAATGAATTCGTATACAATACAGAGTTAAATTTACTTAAAATTAATAAAAACAAGTAAGAAAGCGCTATAGTCGGTCAAGCCGACCATACGATACCCTTCACCACTAAGGTCAAAGGTGTTATTTTTCCTGTATAAAGACAAATATTTGCTAAATTTTGCCATCATACAAACATTTTCTCAAAACGTATATATTCAACCTGTTTCCGTCATTTGGACTTATATGAGAGCTAGGGTCAAATGTGCTCGGATTATCTCGAAATTTTGCAAATTGATTACAGTTGTTACAAAAATTATGTATGCAAAAAATAAACTCAAAATTTTCATTATCTTTAGATTTACGAGCGTTTTAGTGATTTTTTGTCTCATTTAGTGCGCTTTTGAAGAAGAGTTTCTATGGGAGCTATGGTCAAATGTAGACCGATTTCAACGAAATTTGAAACAGTGATTTAAGTTTACATGAGCAGTATCTGTTTTAAATTTCATGAAAAAATATTGATATTTGTGGCCAATATAGCAATTCCGGGAAGTGGGACCTATGGGAGGTACCATAAATAATGGACCGATTTTGACCAATTTCAATAGCCATGGTCCCATTATCAAAAAAATTATCTGTGCCAA
This sequence comes from Stomorhina lunata, assembly GCA_933228675.1. Lineage (NCBI taxonomy): Eukaryota > Metazoa > Arthropoda > Insecta > Diptera > Rhiniidae > Stomorhina > Stomorhina lunata. Next base: position 149,729 of record CAKOFX010000002.1, on the reverse strand, counting down.
ATTTCATCAAATTATCTTTTGAATTGCGACCTGTAGTTTGATTACAAGGTTTACATGGGGGTCCAGCCAGCCAGACAGACGGACGGACGGACGGACGGACGGACATCGCTAAATCGACTCAGAAAGTGATTCTAAGTCTATTGGTATACTAAAAGGTGGGTCTAAGACAAATATTTCTATGCGTTACAAACATCAGCACAAACTTATAATACCCTTTCCACCTATGGTGGTGAAGGGTATAAAAAAAATAAACAATACAAACAAGATTTTTTTATTTTCTTAGAGATTTTCGTTTTACGAAACAAAGCGAAGCTTTAATAAAATTTAAAAAAAATAGACAAATAGAGAAGTGAGAAATGAGGTATAAGTCAAGGCTCGTCTTCCGACTTTTTATTTCATATGTAATCTAGACGCTTCGCCAATAACTGAAATATTATTGCAATCGAAAAATGTTTACCCTTGGCGACTTGACGTCAAAATTTGACGTTAAGGTCAATATTTGCAACATTATTTCATATTTTCTTAAAAGATTTTCTGGGGTTTAAGTCAATATTGTGAGAATTACGAATGGAGTAATAATCTCTATGCATCCAAATTTATTTTTGATGATATGATGGGCATCAAAACCTATTTTGATTTTTGTAACTTTTCGTGCAAATGGGCGCTATATTGTATTCAATAAAGTGTAGATTTCTAGTGTTTGCTTAGATTTCCTTTTGTAGTTTTGTGATTTTTCTTTTTAGAAAATAAAATTCTGTTTATATTTTAGTTTTTCTTACAATTTATTTATTCTCTTTTGTTTGGTTATTCAATTTAAGAAAATTCATTTCTACTATTGATTTTCTACGTTGATCTTGGCCTAGAGGAATTGTTTTGGGATTTGCGAGCAAATCATAAATCGGATTATTTTTGTATTGAATATTTGAAAGATTATTAATTAATGGAATTTGTAGATTAAAGCATCATTTTTTTAAATTTATCTAATTTTATAGAAAATTTTTCTAAGAAATTTTTCAATAATTTTCTATTTTTATAGGAAATTTTATATAAACTTTTTATTTTTATAGAAAATTGTTTAAAAATTTTCTATTTCTATAGAAAGTTCTTTAAAAATATTCTATTTTTATAGGAAATTTTTAAAAATTTTCTATTTTTAAAAGACATTTTTTTAGAACATTTTTAAAAAATTTTCAATTTTTATAGGAATTTTTCAAAAATTTTAAATTTTTATAGGAAATTTTTCAAAAATTTTAAATTTTGAAAGGAAATTTTTCAAAAATTTTAAATTTTAAAAGGAAATTTTTCAAAAATTTTCTATTTTTAAAAGCAATTTTTTCAAAAATTTTTTATTTCAATAGGAAATTCTTTTAAAAATTTTGTATTTTTATAAGAAATTTTACAAGATTTTTTTTTTATAGAAAATTATAATTTTTTAATTTTTCAAAAATTTTCTATTTTTATAGAAAATTTTTCAAAAATTTTCTATATTTATGGAAAACTATTCAAAAATTATCTGTTTGTACAAAAAACTTTTTAAAAATTTTCTATTTTTAAAGGAAGTTTTTAAAAAATTTTCTATTTCCATAAAAAGTTCAAAAATTTCTTATTTTCATAGGCAATTTAAAGAAAAGATTAATTTCTATAAGAAATTTTTCAACAATTTGTTATTTAAAAAAAAAAAATTTTTAAATTTTCTATTTTTAAAGGAAGTTTTTAAAAAATGTTATATTTCCATAAAAAGTTCAAAAATTTCGTATTTTCATAGGCAATTTACAGAAAAATTATTTTCTATAAGAAATTTTTCAACAATTTTTTATTTAAAAAAAAAAATTTTTGAAAAATTTTCTTTTTTTTTTGAAAATTTTATATTTTTAAAGCATTTTTTTTCAAACATTTTGTATTTCTTTATTTTTAAAGATCATATATTTATTAAAAAACTTTATAATTTTATAAGAAATTTTAATATGTTTTCTATTTTTACAGATTTTTTTTATTTTTCAAAAATTTTCTATTTTCATAGGAAATTTTTCAAAAATGTTCTATTTTTATAGGAAATTTTTTTCAAAATCTATTTTTATAGGAAATTTTCTAAAAATTTTCTATTTTTATAGAAAATTTTCTATTTTTATAGAAAATTTTTCGAAGATTTTCTATTTTGATCGAAAAGTTTTCAAAAATTTTCTTTTATGATGTGAAACTTTTAAAAATTTTTAATTTTTATAGGAAAAAAAAAATCTATTTTTATGGATTTTTTTCTTAAATTTCCTATCTTTATAGGAAATTTTTCAAAAATTTTCCATTATTATTACAAATTTTTAAAAATTTTTTACTTATATAGGAAATTTTTTAAAATTGTTCTTTGTTTTAAATAAAATTTTTCAAAAATTTTCTATTTTCCTTCCTTCCTATTTCTTAATGAAGCAATTTTCAAAAATTTTCTATAGTTGTTGGAAATTTTTCAAAAGTTTTCTATTTTTATAGGAAATGTTTCTATAAAGATTTAAAAAACTTTTTATAAATATAGAAAAGTTTTAAAAAATTTTCTATAAAAATAGAAAATTTTTAAAAATTTTTCCATAAAAATAGAAAATTTTTGAAAAATTTTCAATAAAAATGGCAAATTTTTGAAAAATTTTCTATCATAATAGAAAATTTTTGAAAAACATCCTATAAAAATAGAAAATTTTTGAAAAACATCCTATAAAAATAGAAAATTTTTGAAAAACATCCTATAAAAATAGAAAATTTTTGAAAAATTGCCTTTAAAATTAGAAAATTTTTGAAAAATTTCCTATAAAAATAGAAAATTTTTGAAAAATTTCCTATAAAAATAAAAAAATTTTGAAAAATTTTCTATAAAAATATTAAATTTTTTTCTAAAATTACTTACAGAAATATAAAATTTTTTTAAAATTTCCTATAAAAATATAAAATTTCTTTTAACAATTAAAAATTTTTGAAAAATTGCCTTTAAAATTAGAAAATTTTTGAAAAATTTCCTATAAAAATAGAAAATTTTTAAAAAATTTCCTATAAAAATAGAAAATTTTTGAAAAATTTCCTATAAAATAAAAAAATTTTGAAAAATTTTCTATAAAAATATTAAATTTTTTTCTAAAATTACTTACAGAAATATAAAATTTTTTTAAAATTTCCTATAAAAATATAAAATTTCTTTTAACAATTAAAAATTTTTGAAAAATTTCCTATAAAATTAGAAAAGTTTTGAAAAATTTCCTATAAAAATATAAAATTTTTGAAAAATTTCCTATAAAAATAGAAAATTTTTGAAAAATTTCCTATAAAAATATATAATTTTTGAAAAGTTTCCGATAGAAATAGAAAATTTTTGAAAAGTGTCCTATAAAAATAGGAAATTTTTGAAAAATTTCCTATAAAAATAGAAAATTTTTGAAAAATAGAAAATTTTTGAAAAATTTCCTCCAAAAATAGAAAATTTTTTTTAAAATTTTCTATAAAAATAGAAAATAGAAAATTTTTTTTCTAAAATTACTTACAGAAATAGAAAATTTTTCTAAAATTTCCTATAAAATTATAAAATTTTTTTAAAATTTCTTTTAACAATTAAAAATTTTTGAAAAATTTCCTATAAAATTAGAAAAATTTTCAAAAATTTCTTACAAAAATAGAAAATTTTTGAAAAATTTCCTATAAAAATAGAAAATTTTTGAAAAATTTCCTATAAAAATAGAAATTTTTTTAAAAAAATATAAAAATTTTGAAAAATTTTATATATACATAAATAGAAAATAGAAAATTTCTTATATAAATAGAAAATTTTTGGAAATTTTCTTATAAGAATATAAAATTTTTGAAAAATTTTCTTTAAAAATAGAAAATTTATTACTTATATTTTCTGATAAAAAAAAAAATATTTTTTTTTACAAATTGGATCTTTGTTGTATTTCTGCTGCAAATATTTTTTAATTTGTTCCAACTTGCAGCTTTTAGATAATTGTTTTCTTATCTAATCCTTTTTGATGCATCCCGTTGATATGTTTTGAATTCAATTTCTTAAATAAAATAGAAGCTTAATGTTGCACAATGGGATGTGTGTATATTTTTTGCCACAGGTAGGCGAACGTATATGAAGATATGCCTTTATTTTATTTTTTTTTAATGTTATTTAATGAGTCACTGGTTGCGATGTGCCTCGGATTAAAGCAGGGAGACACATACATATACATTAGTGTAGGTCATATTTATATATTCTTTAAAATCTTCTTCTAATATTTTCCTAACTTTAAGCTCGTTTTGTGCTCTTGTTTCTTAAAAGAAATAATATTAAGTATGCAAAATATTTTTAGTAAAGCGAAATGTGAACCACCCTAATATGTTTGTCATTTGTACATTCCCATATAACATTCGTGAGTTTCCAACACTTTTCTTTCACTGCTGGAGGCTTAAGAGAAGTTTATTGTTAGTTTTTAGATTTCTTTCCTGTTGTTAACTCTTCGAAGGAAGTCGTCGTATAAAATAAATGAATAAAATTCTAAACACAATGAAATAACTAAACTTGAATGCTTATATTATTAAATTTCATGGAAAGTTTTTCCATGAAATTTTCTTTAAAAGATGTTCTCTGTAATTAAATTTTGAATAAAATTTAATAGTTATTTTGAATGACGGAAGTTTTTATTTGTTATTTGTCTTTTAAATTCCTTAAAAATATTAAAACAATAAAATTCAAATGCCATTTTTTTAATACAATAACTGGAATACAAAATGTTTGAATTTTCAACATGATGTCTTAACAATTATGCATTTATTGCATTCAATTACATTGAAAATGCATTTTTGATTTTTCATGTCAGCATTAGACCGGTTTGATTTTTCGACAAATGAGAATTTAAAACTGTATTTTGTTGAGAACTAGCCCTGGGTATAATGGGGCGAAATGTAAACCCTTCCACTAACTATACTACAAGTCCTGCAATCAGGTTGAAAATTACGACGAATGACTTCTGTATAAATATTTTTGTTTAATTTATGCGATACTCAACATTTAAATAATTTTTGAAAAATAATGGGGACGATGGTATCTCTGATCAATACTTCTACACATTTAAAACATTATCGCATATATCACAATAAACATATACTAGTAAGAACCTTTTGTTCGAAGTTCCCAGGTAGTCAAACGAAGTCTCAGCCGGTCTTTTAAGTAGAGTTCATCCAAGCGAATGTGCTAACGAAGCAAAATGTTTCCAATGAATATAAAGTGGCAGTCGGATAGTTCGTTAGTTAGTTTGTCCATTGCCATAGTAATTACATTCCAAATATAAACTAGAAACTTAGTTTTTCGTTGGCAATTTGCCTTTATAAGTAAGTTTCCAGTATTAGACAATAATTTGATATTTTGCCTGAAAATTTTTTGGATTTTAAAAATTTATTAAGATTTCGTTTTTTAGCCAAACTTTAGGGAATACCGAAACATGCTACCAAAAAACAAAATTTTTAAAAAAGTTTGTATAAAAAGAAAAAATTTTGGAAAATTTTCCTATAAACATAGAAAATTTTTGACAAGTTTCGTATAAAAATAAAATTTTTTTAAAAATTTCCTATAAAAATAGTAAATTTTTAAAAATTTCCTATAAAAATAGTAAATTTTTAAAAATTTCCTATAAAAATAGAAAATTTTTGAAAAATTTACTATAAAAATAGAAAATCTTTGAAAAATTTCCTATAAATATAGAAAAATTTTAAAAAATTTCCTATAAAAATAGAATTTTTTTTTAAAATATCCTAAAAAAAATATAAAATTTTTGAATAATTTCCTATAAAAATAAAAAAAAAATATTAAAAAATTTCCTATAAAAATAGAAAATTTTTGAAAAATTTCTTATAAAAATAGAAAATTTTTGAAAATTTCCTATAAAAATAGAAATTTTATGAAAAATTTTCTATAAAAATAGAACAATTTTTGAAAAATTTCTTATAAAAATATAAAATTAAAAAAAAAAATCCTTTAAAAATAAAAAATTTTTTAAAAATTTCCTATAAAAATAGAAAACTTTTAAAAGTATTACTAAAAAAATAGAAAATTTTTGAAAAATTTCCTATAAAAATAGAACATTTTTAAAAAATTTCCTAAAAAAATAGAAAATTTTTTTAAAAATTTATTATAAAAATAGAAAATTTTAGAAAAATTTCCTATAAAAATAGAAAATTTTTTAAAAATTTTCTATAAATATAAAAAATTTTAGAAAAATTTTCCTATAAAATAAAAAATTAAAAAAAAAATGTTTTCTTAAAACAAAAATATGTTTCAAAAATTTCCTTTAAAAATAGAACATTCTTGAAAGTTTTCCTATATATATAGAACAATTTTGAAAAAATTCTTCTAAGATCAGAAAATTAAAAACAAGAAAAAAATTTAAAAAATTTCCTATAAAAAATTTAAAAAATTTTTGAAATATTTCCTACAAAATAGAAAATTTTTCTTGTTAAATAGAAAGTTTTGGAAAATTTTCTAAAAAAAGAGAAAATTTTTAAAGAATTTCCTACAAAAATAGAAAATTTTTCAAGAATTTCCTACGAAAATATACATTTTTTAAAAAAATTCTTATAAAGTACAAAATTTTTGAAAATTTTCCTATAAAAATAGAAAATTTTTGAAAAAAATTCTGAAAAAGTTCCTATAAAAATAGAAAACTTTTGAAAAAATTTTCTACGAAAATAGAAAATTTTTAAAAAACTTTCCTATAAAAATATAAAATTTTTGAAAAATGTCCTATAAAAGTAAGAAATTTTTGAAAAAATTTCTTTCAAAATCGAAAATTTTTGAAAGATTTCCTACGAAAATAGAAAAATTTTGAAAAATTTCCTATAAAAATACAAAATTTTTGAAAAATTACCTATAAAAATATAAAGTTGTTGAAAAATTTCCTATATAAATAGAAAATATTTGAAAAATATACTACAAAAATAGAAAATTTTTGAAACACTTCCTATACAATAAAAAGTTTTTTAAACATATAAAATTTTTGAAAATTTTTCTATCAAAATAGAAATCTTTGAAAGATGTCCAACAGAAATAGAAAATATAAAGTTTTTAAAAAATTTTCTATAAAAATAAGAAAAAATTTTAAATTTCAGAAGTTTCCTACAAAAATATAAAATTTTTAAAAAATTTCCTATAAAAACATAAAGTTTTTGAAAACTTTCTTTTTAAAGCATTTTTGTAGAACCTTTTGAAAAATTTCCTATAAAAATAGAAAATTTTTGAAAAATTTCCTACATAAATATAAAAAATCCGATGAATATAGAAAATTTCTGAAAAATATCTTATGGAAATTAAAACTTTTTGAAAATTTTTCTATGAAAATAGAAAAATTTTGAAAAATTTTTTTAAAAAATTAATTTTTTTTTAAATATCCTATAAAAATAGATATTTTTTTTTAAATTTCCTAAAAAGTTGAAAACTTTTTTGAAAATTTCCTATAAAAATTGAAAATTTTAGAAGATTTTGATAAAAATAGATTATGATTAGATTATGGAAATAGAAAATTTTTTAAAAATTTCCTACAAAAATAGAAAATTTTTAAAAAATTTTCTATGAAAATAGAAAATTTTGAAAAATTTCTTAAGAAAATATATATATTTTTTTAAAGTTCTTATAAAAATAGAATAGTTTTTGAAAGTTTCCTATAAAAATAAAAATGTAATAAAGACCTTAACTCAATTATCTTTTATGTCGACTTAAGCTGCTCTTCCATATTGCCACAGGAATATATTTGGTGCCGTTTAAAAAAAAGAAAAAACCAAACATAGGTTTCGGTGCGTATGATGAATAATCTTATATTATTGATCAATATAATACTAATACGCAACCAGTATTTATTCTATGAAATATGTATAAGTAATTTCTTCTTAATAGTAAAATCAACATATTTAACCCTCTGCAACAGACGTGAAATTTTTTTCATATTATATTATATTGACTGCCAGGCAACATTTAAGTAGCTTATATTTTCTAAGATCCGATTTGTAAAACTAATAAAGCCCTTTTTGTTTATGGTTTATAAGTATAACTTATTATTCTTATTGTTACATATATCAGAGCTAAAAACCGTATTATATGTTGATTAAACGGAATTGTCTTTCCTTTCTTTCATATCAGAACAAAACTCTATTTTTGCTGGTGTCTGCTAGACAACCAAGACAGTGGCATAGGGTTAATGTACACTCGGCAGGCTTTTTACAATATATATCAATATCTAATAGAAACAAACCAAATCCTTACGAATACAGAAAATTATACTTATACATGTATATGTCATAAAACATCCATTTAAAAAAGCTAAAAAAAAACTTAATTTGCATAGAGAATTTTCCCAAAACTTCACAACTAAGACATACAACTAATAATTTCCTGCCAATATTTTCACATGAGATCTCAGACAATTTGTCACCTTCAATGATATGTATAGCAACAGCATCATCCTTGAGTGAAAAACATATAATTTTATGACTTAATTTTTATAGTTTTACGATATGCATGAGCAAATAGTTAGAACTTACCATAAAAATATAGGATTCTTAAATATTTCATCATATATGTAATTATCATAAAAAAGCAATAAGTATTTTTCACACATTAAATTGTGAATAGAAGTTGGGATATTATTTGTCGAAGAGTGTTTTTATGGATGTTGATAAATCTGATGTATTTATTTTAGTTATACATTGGAGTTTCCAATGAAAATATAAATTTTGTGAAAAATTTTATAAAAAAATATAAAATTTGTGAAAAATTTTCTATAAAAACAGAAAATTTGTGAAAATTTTTCTAAAAAAACAGAAAATTTGTGAAACATTTTCAATAAAAACAGAAAACTTGTGAAAAATTTTCTATGAAAATAAAAATTTTTCTAAAAAAATATTAAAATTTTTCAAAAATTTCCTATAAAAATAGAAAATTTTTGAAAAATTTCCTATAAAAGTGGAAAATTTTTGAAAAATTTCCTATAAAAAAAAAGATTTTTGAAAAATTTCCTATAAAAATAGGAAATCCTATAAAAAAAAAAATTTCGAAAAATTTCCAATAAAAAAAGAAAATTTTTAAAAAATTTCCTAATTAAATAGAAAATTTTTGAAAAATTTTCTATAAAAATAGAAAATTTTTGAAAAATTTCCTATAAAAATAGAAAATTTTTGAAAAATTTCCTCTATGAATAGAAATCTTTGAAAAAATTCATATAAAAATATACAATTTTTGAAAAATTTCCTATAAAAATATAAATTTTTTGAAAAATTTCCTTTAAAAATAGAAAATTTTTTAAAAATCTTTATAAAAATAGAAAATTTTTTAAAAATCTTTATAAAAATAGAAAATTTTTTAAAAATCTTCCATAAAAATAGAAAATTTTGTAAAAATGTTCTATAAAAATAGAAATTTTTTTTTAAAATTTTCTATAAAAATAGAAAATTTTTTTAAAAATTTTCTATAAAAATAGAAAATTTTTTAAAAATTTTCTATAAAAATAGAAAATTTTTGATAAGTTTCCTATAAAAATAGAAAATTTTTGAAAAATTTCCTATAAAAATGGCCTATTTTGAAAAAAAAAATCCCTATAAAAATGGAAATTTTGAAAAATTTCCTATAACAATAGAACATTCTTGAAAAATTTGCTTAAAAATAAAAAAAAAAATTCCTTTAAAAATATAAAATTTTTGAAAATTTTCCTATAAAAATAGAACATTTTT
>CAKOFX010000002.1:102500-135000 GCA_933228675.1 Stomorhina lunata | reverse complement strand
TATTTTACGCACAAATGGGTGCCACAGTCTCGCCGATAGTTCAACGTCACATAAAAGCATCTCCGCTGAGATATTGTCAAATGAGGTTGTGTTAGTTAGTGTCATCTTGATATTGCTTCAAACACATTTATCCGTAGCGGGCTGTCAAAAGCTGCAGCTGGGTCTTCTCTAGAATATGACATAGAGATATGATCTACGCAATGGTTGATTTACCTGGTCTAAAGCCACATTGATACGTCGCAATTATTTCGTTAAATTTGAGCTTAGTTCTTTTACACTGCACAGTTGATATAATCTTTTATCTTATCTTATAGATAAGGACACTGAGATTCGAATCATCTAGAAAGCGTTCTTCTGACCATATGGTTTTTATAACTTTGGACAAATACCATCAATAGGCTTAGAATCACTGAGTCGATTTAGCGATGTCCGTCCGTCCGTCTGACTAGAAGGATGGCTGGCTGTAAACCATGTTATCAAAGTACAGGTCGCAATTCTTAAGATATTTTGATAAAATTGAGCACAGATATTTTTTTTGATAGTGGGAGCATGGTTATTAAAGTTCGTCAAAATCGGTCCATAATTTACGGTACCTTCCATAGGTTCCACTTGCCGGAATTTATATTTTGGCCCCAAATATCAAGTTTTTTTTCAATATGAAACAAATACTGCTTATGTAAACTAAAATCACTGTACCAAATTTCGAAAAATTTTGAAATCGGTTCTCATACAAACTCTTCTAGCAAAACACACTAAATGAGACACAAGTCTTTAAAACGCTTGTAAATCTGAAGACATAATTTTTATAAAAACTGTAATGAATTTGCCAAATTTCGAGATAATAGGTCCAAGTTTGACAATAACTCTCATATAAGTCGAAATGAAGGAAACAGCTTAAATATATGAAATTTGAGAAAATGTTTGTATGATGACAAAATTTAGCAAATATATGTCTTTATACAGTAAAAAGTACACCTTTGACCATAGTGGTGAAGGTACCACTACCAAGTGGTGAAGGTACCACTACCAAGTGAAATAACTTGAGGCATTAACAAAACGTGTAAGTGGTTATGATATATGTAGATGGTGCAATCTTGTACCAATTTTCTTAAGTATCCTTACATCTGAATAAAGCGGCGATAAACATTTATAGACACAACTTCACACTCCAGTTAGTTATGACAACTTGTGCAAACACTTCATAATTGCTATTTGTTTATGTACTATTTAACCAGAAACTTATTTTTCCAACTTTCCAGACAACTTCGTTTTACTCTAATCTTAAGTGTCTCTTATTGCTATTTGTACTAAATATTTGATGGTGTTTGCAAAAGAGCTTAAGCAAATAAAATAAGATGTAAGAGAATGTGCTAAGAGGGATGTAGAACATATATTTACAAATATATACTACATACATATACTAAATACATTGAAGTTTGTAAATAATTTACTTTAACATGAAAAATTGAGGATAGACATAGTTTTCAATAGTAAAGTGAACGATAGTCATGATTTTCGGTAAAAAAGTGGACGATAGTCACAGTTTTCGGTAGAAAAGTGGACGATAGAAATAGTTTTCTATAAAAAAGTGAACCATATCATAGTTTTCTAGAGAAAAGTGGACAACAGTTATAGTTTTCTATAGAAAAGTAGACGATAGTCATAGTTTTCTGTAGAAAAGTGCACGAAAGCTATAGTTTTCCGTAGAAATGTGAACGATAGTCATAGTTTTCTATATAAGAGTAGAAGACAGTTATTGTTTTCCAAAGAAAAGTGGACGATAGTCAATGTTTTCTATAGAAAAGTAGACGATAGTCATAATTTTCTATGGAAAAATAAACGATAATTATTATTTTCTATAACAAAGTAGACTATGGTCATAGTTTTCTATGGAAAAGAAACGATAGTTATAGTTTTCTAAAGAAAAGTGGACAATAGTCATAGTTTTCTATAGAAAAGAGGACGATAGTCACAGTTATCTATCGAAAAGTGGACGATAGTCACAGTTTTCTATAGAAAAGTGGACGAAAGTCACAGTTTTCTATAGAAAAGTGGACGATAGTCACAGTTTTCTATAGAAAAGTGGACGATAGTCAAAGTTTTCTATAGAAAAGTGGACGATAGTCAAAGTTCTCTATAGAAAAGTGGACGATAGTCACAGTTTTCTATAGAAAAGTGGACGACAGTCACAGTTTTCTATAGAAAAGTGGACGACAGTCACAGTTTTCTATAGAAAAGTGGACGATAGTCACAGTTTTCTATAGAAAAGTGGACGATAGTCACAGTTTTCTATAGAAAAGTGGACGACAGTCACAGTTTTCTATAGAAAAGTGGACGATAGTCACAGTTTTCTATAGAAAAGTGGACGATAGTCACAGTTTTCTATAGAAAAGTGGACGATAGTCACAGTTTTCTATAGAAAAGTGGACGATAGTCACAGTTTTCTATAGAAAAGTGGACGATAGTTACAGTTTTCTATAGAAAAGTGGACGATAGTCACAGTTTTCTATAGAAAAGTGGACGATAGTCACAGTTTTCTATAGAAAAGTGGACGATAGTCACAGTTTTCTATAGAAAAGTGGACGACAGTCACAGTTTTCTATAGAAAAGTGGACGATAGTCACAGTTTTCTATAGAAAAGTGGACGATAGTCACAGTTTTCTATAGAAAAGTGGACGATAGTCACAGTTTTCTATAGAAAAGTGGACGATAGTCACAGTTTTCTATAGAAAAGTGGACGATAGTCACAGTTTTCTATAGAAAAGTGGACGGTAGTCACAGTTTTCTATAGAAAAGTGGACGGTAGTCACAGTTTTCTATAGAAAAGTGGACGGTAGTCACAGTTTTCTATAGAAAAGTGGACGGTAGTCACAGTTTTCTATAGAAAAGTGGACGGTAGTCACAGTTTTCTATAGAAAAGTGGACGGTAGTCACAGTTTTCTATAGAAAAGTGGACGGTAGTCACAGTTTTCTATAGAAAAGTGGACGGTAGTCACAGTTTTCTATAGAAAAGTGGACGATAGTCACAGTTTTCTATAGAAAAGTGGGCGATAGTCACAGTTTTCTATAGAAAAGTGGGCGATAGTCACAGTTTTCTATAGAAAGGTGGACGATAGTCACAGTTTTCTATAGAAAAGTGAACGATAGTCACAGTTTTCTATAGAAAAGTGGACGATAATCACAGTTTTCTATAGAAAAGTGGACGATAGTCACAGTTTTCTATAGAAAAGTGGACGATAGTCACAGTTTTCTATAGAAAAGTGGACGATAGTCACAGTTTTCTATAGAAAAGTGGACGATAGTCACAGTTTTCTATAGAAAAGTGGACGATTGTCACAGTTTTCTATAGAAAAGTGGTTAATAGTCACAGTTTTCTATAGAAAAGTGGACGATTGTCACAGTTTTCTATAGAAAAGTGGTTGATAGTCACAGTTTTCTATAGAAAAGTGGACGATAGTCACAGTTTTCTATAGAAAAGTAGACGATAGTCACAGTTTTCTATAGAAAAGTGGACGATAGTCACAGTTTTCTATAGAAAAGTGGACGATAGTCATAGTTTTGAATATAAGAGAGGACGATAGTCATAGTTTTTTATAGAAAAGTGGACGATGTTCATAGTTTTCTATAGTAAAGTGGACGATAGTCATAGTTTTCTATAGAAAAGAGGACGATAGTCATAGGTTTCTATAGAAAAGTGGACGAAAGCTATAGTTTTTTATAGAAAAGATATTCATAATTTTGCCGAAAGCCATAGTTTTGTATAGAAAGAGTTGACAAATGTGAAATAATGTGAAAGTTTTTCGTTTACAGCCTTTATGTGTGTGAGTTTATGCTTATGTCTCTAAGAGAATATTACAGTTTAAGTTAGTCCTTGATGGTGTTTGCTTTCCTTTTGTGAGTATCTTTCATTGACTTACAATTTTGGAGTCTTTATTTTAGGGGCATATTGACTTGTTTGTGAATTCGTTTGAGTCAGAGAATTATATTGGTTTTAGTTTGTGCTGTTTTAGGTCTAAGGAAAACTATTTCATTTAATCCCATACTTCACATGAATTTGACAAGCCTTTATCCACAAAATTGTTTATTTTACAGCCATAGGAAATAAAGAAAACTTAAAGACGATATTAAGTAGAAATTATTTCCTTTATGAATTTATTAAAGACATTTCATTTATGTAAATCGATTTTAGTTTTCTTAAGGCATTTTTTGTTTTGCTTAAATATCTAAAATTTATTGGATATGAATTTTGATTATTATTTTCTTAAGTACTTTTCTCTTTTTGTTGAACTTTGCTGTAGCTGGCATTTTAAGTCTTTTTTTAGTACTTGATTGTTTTTCATTCTCCTTCATTATATAAACATTATCTCATTATAACACTTTTCTTTCCTTTGGAGTTTTCGTTAATTAATTTTTTTCTTGTTGGTACATAGCTTGTTATTTAAATTTAGGGAGTGAATTTCCGTAGATTAAATTTTAAATCTTTTGCAACGATATCCGATTAAATAACAACGAAAGGTGCCAATAGGAAAAATTTTCTTTAGAAATATTGGCAATGGTAAAAAATTTAAATATCAAAGTTCGCAATTGACAAAAAATTGCTATACATTGTTAAATTTTCAGTTAAATTTACTTTGAAGTTTGACTCATTTTCCTTCAAGGTAAAGTTTGCTGGTAAAATTTCGGTATTCAAAATAATATGATTGCACAAATAGGGCTTTATATATCGAAAACTAAACGCGGTACAAAATGAATTAAATTTTTTTTTGGTTTTAAGGAAAATTCTTAGTAATTTTTGTGAAATTGAAATTGTTTGTATCATTTTTTAAGCTGCAGGTAAATTTTACAACGATTGTAAGTTCCATTTCCTTTAAAATTTACGAAGCCAATCAAGCAGATGAAGTAAAACGTTTAAGTGAAGTAGTTTTTTTTTCGTTTGCTCAAATAATTGAAATCCTTAAGTTTGTAGTTTCAAAAAGTTTTAGCTTTAGCTTCTTGTAATGAAGGTACTTGTCATATTTTAAAGCAGTGACCAAATCCCCGAATACGATATCGATCAAAATGTCAGATATTTCAGAAACATTTGTGTAGCATACTTTTCGGATTATCTAAATCTATATATTACAAACTCTAACGTGACTGACTGACTCATCATCGCCCAGCCCAAACACCTAAAGCTAGGGAGCTGAAATTTTGACAGCGGTTACCTTTTTCGAAGTATAGATACACTAAGAAGGGATTTTTGGAAATTTGCTAAGGGGGTAAAAAAGGGGAAAATCAGTAATGCTATATCTCCTGAACTAAACGTGATAGGACTAAAATTAAAATTGCGTTGCGATCAGCTTCAAAAATAAGAAGACAAGCATTCGGTACTTTTTGGCAGATGGGGCAAATAGGGCGGAAAAATTGGTAAAAATTAATTGTTGGTACTTTTTTAACCCATGTGTAGCTTTTAAACCAATCAACATAAACACAAAATTTAAAACGGAGACAGTAAACAAGAACAAAATATAATAAACATGTTTGGTACTTTTTTGATTTAGGGGGTAAAAAAGGGGAAATTTGAAAAAAGATATTTAGGGTAGGTTCATTCATCCTTATCTTTGTATATTACTAGAACCAATAAAGCTAGAAACTTCTAAATAGGGAACTCGATGGCCAAGTACAAAATATCAAACATACTTTTTTAATTTATTGGGTAAAAGAGGGAAAAATCGGTAACATTATATTTCCTAAGCCAAAAGCGATAGAAGCAAGAATTAAATGGGCTTGATATTCACACTAAAAATTAAGGGACACGTGTTCGGTACTTTTTTATATTTTTGACCTCTTAGAAGGTAAAACAGGGTAGAAAAGGGAGAAATAAGTAACATCATCTAACAGAAACCAACATCGACACAAACAAAGTTGAAATTGGATTTGCTCGACTAAAAAAATAAATGAACACGTGTATGGTACTTTTTTGGAAATGGCACTAATAAGGTTTATCATTGTTGTAAAAACTATATTTTGGTACTTTTTTTAACCCATATATATCTTCTGAACTAATAAACACAGAAACATAATTTATATTGCAACCGATAGCTATTAAAAAAACAATTAAATACGTCTTGGGTACTTTTGCGATTAATGGGGTACAAAAGGGTAAAAAAAGGGAAAATATTCAAGGGTAGGTCTTTTGCTTTTTAGCTATGGATATCTTTAAGGCTAATAAAGCCAGAAAAATAATTTATTAACTGGTTGATTGACATTGAAAAAAAAATAAAAAACGTATTTGGTACCTTTTTTTAATTTTGGGGGTAAAAATCGGTGAAAATATATCTTCTAAACCAAAAGTGATAGAAACAAAAACTTTATTGATCTGAGATTGATATTTAGAACTAAGGGACACGTATTCGGTACTTTTTGTAAATTCAGCCGTTTTGGGGTTAAAACAGGGCAAAAAAGGGAAAAATTAGTAATGTCATATCTCCGAAATTAGAAGCGATAGAAACAAAGTTGAAATTTGCTTCATATCGTTTCGAAAAAAGTAGAAACGTATTTGGTACTTTTTTTTAATATGGTACTAATAGGGGTAAAAACTATAATTTGGTACTTTTTTAAACCCATACGTATCTTTTGAAATAAGAAAAAAAGAGATGCAGTTAACATCACAATAGTTAAGTAATAAAGAATTATTAGACACTTATTTGGTACTTTTACGATAAACTAGGTACAAAAAGATAAAACTTTTACGACAAATGTGCCCCATTTGTAAAAACGGGTAAATATTCAAGGGTAGGTTTTTTGTTTTCCTTTTTAACTATGAATATCATTTAAGCTAATGAAGTCAGAAATATAATATGGAGACGTGTCGATTCATATTGAAGAAAGTTAAAATAAGTGTTTTATACTTTTTTAAGGGTAAAAAGGGGAAAATCAATGACATTATATCTTCTAAACCAAAAGTGATGGAAACAAACACTAAAATGGTCTAAGATCAGTACTTAAAATTAAGGGACAAGTATTTAGCACTTTCTGCATATTAAACAGTTTTGGGGTTTAAATAGGGTAGAAAATAGAAAAAAATTGTAAAGTTATATCTCCAAAACTAACATCGATAGTAACAAAATTTAAATTGGATTTAGATCGACTAGAAAAAGTCGAGTTTTTAGTACTTTTCGTAAATGAGCTAAAAATAAAAACGAAATTTTGGTATTGGAGTTAAGATCAATAAAAATATCAGGACACGTAGGGGTAAAAAAGGGGTAAAAAAGGAAACTTTGGTATAATATATTCAAAATCAAAAGCGACAAGAACAAGATTTAAATTAGCAATCAAAATTGGATCAGCTGCGAAAATAAAGAAGGCGTGTTTAGTACTTTTTTGAAAATGGCACCATATGATGGTAGGTACTTATTTTGACCTATATGTATCTTTAGAACCAATATATTAAATTTAATTTATATCGGAATCGATAAACAAGTGATCAAATTATTTTGGTAAATTCTGTTACTTTTTAATTGTAACTTTGTCAATTCAAATCGGGTTATAAAGCTAGTACTTACCAACAACATTTTTAAATTAACAGAGGAAAATATTTCACATACCTGAAAAAATAAAAGAAAAATATATGTTCCATTTAATACAATTTCAAATATATATATATAATTTAAAATTTAAGAACTTAATAATTATGTTTAAGCCTAAAAATATGCTTTAGGAAATATAAGCATTACTTTATTATGAGCTTCTTGAGTAATGTAATTCTATTTTCTCAAAACTCGTTTATTGTTTAACTGTGAGCTAAATTTTTGTACTAAATATTACTTTATCATTTACTATTATTAGTACTATGAAAAAACAAACAAAATTTTAGATAATGGACCTTAATAACCTCACATTTTTCTTACCATTTGACTTATTTTAAATTCTTCCAAAAATTTTAAAAATTTTATTATAAACATCATAAAATTATTCAACAACTTGCCCTTAAAATATTTAAATAAATTTATAATTCAAATAAAACAAAACAGGCTTTTCTTATTTCACTTATCAAAAATACTTTTTAGCTTTTACTTATGTTTATTTATATAAAACTCTTATGTATTTAATTTCTTAAAATAACAAAAAAAAAGACCTTCATGCCTTCATTTCCATTTTATATTATCACATTTTGTAACCTACACCAACGTGGGTAGAATGTCTACTATAAATTTGTTATGATGCTTGTGACAAATTGGTTTTACAAATTTAGATGAACCAAAAATCAACTTTTGAAAAGATTTAATGGACACTAGAAACTTTGAAAGTTGTCTCTAAGCGTTAAAAGCTTTGTTGGCAAATAGCCCACAAATGACATCAGTAGAAGTACGATGCCATTCGGTCGACCTAGACCTTCTTTTTTATTTTCAGCTTTAGTTATAAATTATTTATATGTGCTTTAAAACAACGCTCAAAAAAGAAGAAAAATATTAAAACAAATGAGTGAAAAAATATTGCACCAAAGAGATTCATTTAAAAATTTTTACTTTTCCCTCAATATCTCATTTTTAACGCCATGAAAAATAAGACTATACAATTTTACACTAACGACTGCTTATAAAGTGGTTTACAAAAGAATTACAGCATACTTGTGGGCGGTTTCAAGTGTAAAAATCCTTACTTCAATTGAGGCATCGCATTGAAAAAAATACAAATAAAAGGAAAATGAAAACAAATTATTGTTTAAAAATCTTAAAAATTTTAAAAGTTCACGAAGAAACAAAAAAATTTAATAAAACATTTTAAATATGTATTGTATACAAATTTTATGACATTTTCCTTAAGGCTCTTATCTTCCAGATAGTACATACAAACAAAAAACAGATAATACTCAACTTAATTTGAAATTGCTATTTAATAGCGAATATTTCAATACCAGAAAATATTCATTTGAATTCATAACCTCAAGTATTTTAGGAACAAAATAACGTTTTTGAGCAGATTAAATATTCCTACACAAAAGCAATCAATCAATGGCTGCTGTTATGTGGTAGATTATTATAAATAAGTTATTTTTAATGTAATAATAAGAAGCAAGGGAATGAAGAATATTATTACTAAAAATAAATGAATACACAAAAATAACAAATTTCAAAAAAAAAAAAAAATTAATTTGCAAACTGGTTAAATATTCTAGTCATAGTCTAGTCATAGTCTAGTCATAGTCTAGTCATAGTCTAGTCATAGTCTAGTCATAGTCTAGTCATAGTCTAGTCATAGTCTAGTCATAGTCTAGTCATAGTCTAGTCATAGTCTAGTCATAGTCTAGTCATAGTCTAGTCATAGTCTAGTCATAGTCTAGTCATAGTCTAGTCATAGTCTAGTCATAGTCTAGTCATAGTCTAGTCATAGTCTAGTCATAGTCTAGTCATAGTCTAGTCATAGTCTAGTCATAGTCTAGTCATAGTCTAGTCATAGTCTAGTCATAGTCTAGTCATAGTCTAGTCATAGTCTAGTCATAGTCTAGTCATAGTCTAGTCATAGTCTAGTCATAGTCTAGTCATAGTCTAGTCATAGTCTAGTCATAGTCTAGTCATAGTCTAGTCATAGTCTAGTCATAGTCTAGTCATAGTCTAGTCATAGTCTAGTCATAGTCTAGTCATAGTCTAGTCATAGTCTAGTCATAGTCTAGTCATAGTCTAGTCATAGTCTAGTCATAGTCTAGTCATAGTCTAGTCATAGTCTAGTCATAGTCTAGTCATAGTCTAGTCATAGTCTAGTCATAGTCTAGTCATAGTCTAGTCATAGTCTAGTCATAGTCTAGTCATAGTCTAGTCATAGTCTAGTCATAGTCTAGTCATAGTCTAGTCATAGTCTAGTCATAGTCTAGTCATAGTCTAGTCATAGTCTAGTCATAGTCTAGTCATAGTCTAGTCATAGTCTAGTCATAGTCTAGTCATAGTCTAGTCATAGTCTAGTCATAGTCTAGTCATAGTCTAGTCATAGTCTAGTCATAGTCTAGTCATAGTCTAGTCATAGTCTAGTCATAGTCTAGTCATAGTCTAGTCATAGTCTAGTCATAGTCTAGTCATAGTCTAGTCATAGTCTAGTCATAGTCTAGTCATAGTCTAGTCATAGTCTAGTCATAGTCTAGTCATAGTCTAGTCATAGTCTAGTCATAGTCTAGTCATAGTCTAGTCATAGTCTAGTCATAGTCTAGTCATAGTCTAGTCATAGTCTAGTCATAGTCTAGTCATAGTCTAGTCATAGTCTAGTCATAGTCTAGTCATAGTCTAGTCATAGTCTAGTCATAGTCTAGTCATAGTCTAGTCATAGTCTAGTCATAGTCTAGTCATAGTCTAGTCATAGTCTAGTCATAGTCTAGTCATAGTCTAGTCATAGTCTAGTCATAGTCTAGTCATAGTCTAGTCATAGTCTAGTCATAGTCTAGTCATAGTCTAGTCATAGTCTAGTCATAGTCTAGTCATAGTCTAGTCATAGTCTAGTCATAGTCTAGTCATAGTCTAGTCATAGTCTAGTCATAGTCTAGTCATAGTCTAGTCATAGTCTAGTCATAGTCTAGTCATAGTCTAGTCATAGTCTAGTCATAGTCTAGTCATAGTCTAGTCATAGTCTAGTCATAGTCTAGTCATAGTCTAGTCATAGTCTAGTCATAGTCTAGTCATAGTCTAGTCATAGTCTAGTCATAGTCTAGTCATAGTCTAGTCATAGTCTAGTCATAGTCTAGTCATAGTCTAGTCATAGTCTAGTCATAGTCTAGTCATAGTCTAGTCATAGTCTAGTCATAGTCTAGTCATAGTCTAGTCATAGTCTAGTCATAGTCTAGTCATAGTCTAGTCATAGTCTAGTCATAGTCTAGTCATAGTCTAGTCATAGTCTAGTCATAGTCTAGTCATAGTCTAGTCATAGTCTAGTCATAGTCTAGTCATAGTCTAGTCATAGTCTAGTCATAGTCTAGTCATAGTCTAGTCATAGTCTAGTCATAGTCTAGTCATAGTCTAGTCATAGTCTAGTCATAGTCTAGTCATAGTCTAGTCATAGTCTAGTCATAGTCTAGTCATAGTCTAGTCATAGTCTAGTCATAGTCTAGTCATAGTCTAGTCATAGTCTAGTCATAGTCTAGTCATAGTCTAGTCATAGTCTAGTCATAGTCTAGTCATAGTCTAGTCATAGTCTAGTCATAGTCTAGTCATAGTCTAGTCATAGTCTAGTCATAGTCTAGTCATAGTCTAGTCATAGTCTAGTCATAGTCTAGTCATAGTCTAGTCATAGTCTAGTCATAGTCTAGTCATAGTCTAGTCATAGTCTAGTCATAGTCTAGTCATAGTCTAGTCATAGTCTAGTCATAGTCTAGTCATAGTCTAGTCATAGTCTAGTCATAGTCTAGTCATAGTCTAGTCATAGTCTAGTCATAGTCTAGTCATAGTCTAGTCATAGTCTAGTCATAGTCTAGTCATAGTCTAGTCATAGTCTAGTCATAGTCTAGTCATAGTCTAGTCATAGTCTAGTCATAGTCTAGTCATAGTCTAGTCATAGTCTAGTCATAGTCTAGTCATAGTCTAGTCATAGTCTAGTCATAGTCTAGTCATAGTCTAGTCATAGTCTAGTCATAGTCTAGTCATAGTCTAGTCATAGTCTAGTCATAGTCTAGTCATAGTCTAGTCATAGTCTAGTCATAGTCTAGTCATAGTCTAGTCATAGTCTAGTCATAGTCTAGTCATAGTCTAGTCATAGTCTAGTCATAGTCTAGTCATAGTCTAGTCATAGTCTAGTCATAGTCTAGTCATAGTCTAGTCATAGTCTAGTCATAGTCTAGTCATAGTCTAGTCATAGTCTAGTCATAGTCTAGTCATAGTCTAGTCATAGTCTAGTCATAGTCTAGTCATAGTCTAGTCATAGTCTAGTCATAGTCTAGTCATAGTCTAGTCATAGTCTAGTCATAGTCTAGTCATAGTCTAGTCATAGTCTAGTCATAGTCTAGTCATAGTCTAGTCATAGTCTAGTCATAGTCTAGTCATAGTCTAGTCATAGTCTAGTCATAGTCTAGTCATAGTCTAGTCATAGTCTAGTCATAGTCTAGTCATAGTCTAGTCATAGTCTAGTCATAGTCTAGTCATAGTCTAGTCATAGTCTAGTCATAGTCTAGTCATAGTCTAGTCATAGTCTAGTCATAGTCTAGTCATAGTCTAGTCATAGTCTAGTCATAGTCTAGTCATAGTCTAGTCATAGTCTAGTCATAGTCTAGTCATAGTCTAGTCATAGTCTAGTCATAGTCTAGTCATAGTCTAGTCATAGTCTAGTCATAGTCTAGTCATAGTCTAGTCATAGTCTAGTCATAGTCTAGTCATAGTCTAGTCATAGTCTAGTCATAGTCTAGTCATAGTCTAGTCATAGTCTAGTCATAGTCTAGTCATAGTCTAGTCATAGTCTAGTCATAGTCTAGTCATAGTCTAGTCATAGTCTAGTCATAGTCTAGTCATAGTCTAGTCATAGTCTATTCATAGTCTAGTCATAGTCATAGTCTAGTCATAGTCAAGTTATAGTCTTTTCGTAGTTTTGGTTATTCCTATGGTGTTTTATTTCAAGTTTTCTTTCCCTCCATTTCAGATGTTTACTTTTAGCCTTAGGTTTATTTTAAATTAATCCGGGTATAAAATTGGCTCCATTAACTTAAGACCAAAAACCGACTACAAAGAAATAATTTTTAAAACTTACTAAAAGCAAAACCAAATATCTCTTGTTGAATATTTATTAAGTTAATGGAAGTTATAACTTTTTCTTTATTAATACTTCTTTCACACATTTTGGTTCTTTTAAATTTGTTTTGTTTTGTTCATAAGAACACAAACTACCAGATTAAGAAAACAAGAAGTCAGCCTGTGAACAGGGTTTGCTTTGTTTTAAGTTTTTCTTTGGCAACTGTTTTTAAATAAATTAATTTGTATTTTTTTGAGATGTAAAGGATACAGCTTTAACTCTTAATAGCTTTGCATTTTTGGGGTGATGTTGTGAAAGCATCAAGTGGTGGATTATGCTGCAAGAACTAGAATATAACTAGAATATAAATAGAACAGAACTCAAACAGAACTGGAACATAACTGGAACAGAGCTAGAATAGAACTAGAACAGAACTAGAATATAACAAAAACAAAACTAGACCAGATCTAAAACCAAGCTATATAAGTCGAATACAACTTAAATTTAACTAGAACGTTGATGTAGTACAACACAAGGAAAGCTTTAAAGAATTTATACTTTTTTGAAGACCAAAGTGAAGTGGAGGAGCTCTAGCATTTCGGAAGAACTAAGGACAACATGCTATTGCTTTCCTATTTAAGCTTTCAAATGAAATACTTTTGCATTTTATATGCAAAAAAGCAACAAAAGAAAAGAAAACAGAACACAAGTAGAAAAAAATTAAAATATTTACATTAACACAGAAGGAAATGAACAAACTTAGGCATACTTTTAGGCTGCAAGAATATGTAGAACACTTCAAGGCTTCTGTTATGTTTTGTTTTTGTATCTATATGCAAGATGAATTTATGTATACCATCAACGTCATATTTAAAAGTCTAGATATAATGGGTTTTCTTACTTTTATGCTTCTGTTTCTCAAGAGTACTTGTAACACTAAAAGGTTTTAAATTTTTTGCTCTAGCACTAAATTTGTTCATCTTTTGTTCTTTTACCGTTCAAGGTTTTTTATTTTAAAATAATTCCTTAAAGTTAATTTAGAAAAAAAAAAAAAAAATAACTTGAAAAAATTTTGATATTCATTTCTGTTATTTTATTAAAAAGTACAAGTTAAAAGTTTGAAGCAATTTCTGTATACTTTCTTTAGGGTTTCAATGTAGTTGAAAAAATTATGAAAAATGTAAAACTTACAGCTTAATTTGGTCGCAGGAATATTTAGAAAGACTAATAACAAAAGTTCGAAACTCCAAACTGGTCATCGCTTTCACATTTTTAGCTTCAATTTTTCTGTTGCCTAATATATCTTAGTTCACAACAAAGAAGAAATTTGTCATTATAATGTAAATTATGTGAAAAGTTTTAGGGTAATAAAAACTAATACTAACTATAGTTAGTATACCAGTAAATTAGTTCAAAGAACAAAATAAAGTCTTATAAAGCTTTAGAGCTTTAAAAATATTCAATAATTACAACGAATTAGATTTAAGCCATTAGAAAATTTGCTATCGATTTTTATCTACGATTGAGCGATGACTGTCTGTTTGTCTGTCTGTCTGTCTGTCTGTCTGTCTGTCTGTCTGTCTGTCTGTCTGTCTGTCTGTCTGTCTGTCTGTCTGTCTGTCTGTCTGTCTGTCTGTCTGTCTGTCTGTCTGTCTATCTGTCTGTCTGTCTGTCTGTCTGTCTGTCTGTCTGTCTGTATGTCTGTCTGTCTGTATGTATGCCTGTCTGCCTGTCTTTCTGTCTGCCTGTCTGTCTGTCTGTCTGTCTGTCTGTCTGTCTGTCTGTCTGTCTGTCTGTCTGTCTGTCTGTCTGTCTGACTGCCTGTCTGTCTGTCCGTCTGTTTGTCTGTCTGTCTGTCTGTCTGTTTGTCTGTCTGTTTGTGTGTCTGTTGTCGTCATGAAATAAGTCAATGAAATTTGGCATAAATATTCTTCATTTCTTGGAAAATTTTGGTATTGAAATCGGTTAAAATCGGTTCACATTTGACCATAGCTCCCGTATAACTTCATCTAGGCTAGTTGCTTATTTACTAATAAATGATAAACTATAATAGCTATGATAATAAAATTTGTTATATGGAAGTTTGACATAAGTACTAGGCAGCATGTAAAATTTCATCTATATCGGTTAACATTTAACCAAGGCTTCCATACAAAAAACTTAGCCTTAATTTCACCCAAAATACACGTAAATGCCAATGTATGATAAACTGTAATAGCTTTGGCTAAATTTATGGCTAAATTTATCACAAGGAAGTCTTATATCAATGCTAGCCATTTGACCATAGCTCCCATATAAAAAACTTACGGAAACACAAAAATATAAATATAATTTATGTCCGTCTGTCCGTCAGATAAAAGCGCAATAACGCCTTAACGAAAACGCTAGAGGGACAACATTTTACAAAAGTATTTTCAATATCTTGGGA
Source organism: Stomorhina lunata (assembly GCA_933228675.1). NCBI lineage: Eukaryota > Metazoa > Arthropoda > Insecta > Diptera > Rhiniidae > Stomorhina > Stomorhina lunata. The sequence goes on along the minus strand of CAKOFX010000002.1, from coordinate 119,894 downwards.
AAGTTCTGTATTGAAGCTGGATGCAATTGGTTCACCTTTAGTTAGAGCTCTCATATAACCCCGCCCCGGGAATCACATTAATGCTGATAAATAAGAAAGTGTTATGCAACTTTTGTTTAGTATATCAAATTTTATAGGAATCGGTCTATATTTAACTATAGCTTTCATTATAAAAAAAAAACATAATATTAGCGACAGTCGGTCAGCATTATTATATTATTTTTATTATATAACATCCCCATTTGTATAACCACCATCAAAAAGAATAGGAGGTATATTGAGATTGTCATTCCGTTTGTGATTTTCTTAATATTAGCTCAAAAACCAAAATCGTTATGAAATTCTAAGACGATTGAGCGATGTCCGCTTGTATGCCCTTATGTCTGTCTGTCTGTTGTCGGCACGATAAAATCTTAACGAAAGAATATAGGTCACTGAAATTTGGCATAAATATTCTTCATTTCTTATAAAATTTTGGCCTTAAAATCGGGAAAACTCGGTTCATGTAATTGCCAATAAATAACAAATTATTATAAAATTTTGTATATGGGTAAATCCGAAAAACATTAAACCAAGGACAAAATTTTAAAACTGTCAAAATCGCGTGTTTCTGTTAATGGAAAATTTTCCCATATATTAATCCTTTAAAATATATAATGGATACAATTTTTGATTGCTTTCTTCGTGAATGGCAGATCTTTATTTGCACCCATCTCGAATTTTTATAAATTTTTTAAAATAATAGGTTTTTTAAGAGTTCATAAAAATCGCAAAAACATCCATTTATGTATCAAGTTTCAGTAGAGGCTCAAAGTCTGCTTAATTTTATACAATTAGATGTAAAAGACCCCATCGAAAGTAATTGGAGTGATATAAATAATGTCATCTAAAAAAGAGCTCACAGTGTGTAGCGTCCGTCACAGAAATAAAGTTTTTTTTTTTTTTTTAATTTGACTAGTGCAATTTTTTCTTCTTCCTCCAATTGAACTTGGTTCGTAAAGAGAACTTATAGTATGCTTTACATTAGACTAAATATATATATATACATATATATATATATATATATATACATATATATATATATATATATATATATATATATATATATATATATATATATATATATATATATATATATATATATATATATATATATATATATATATATATATTTGGCAGAATAATATATATAGGAAAGTGTGTAGCGTCCGTCACAGTATATATTTTTTACAAAATTATATTTATTAAAAACAATATTTACCATCACATCTCCGCCTTATTCTTAAAGCAATAACACTGTCTATATCCACAGATTAAATCTAAAATATCAGATATTAAAAAAGTATACAGTGGGGAAAATTTGAAATGCTTTTGAAATTTATCATTAAAAAATCATTAAAAAGAATATGAAATATGAATTTTTTCCTAATAAAAAACATTTAAATCGTCCGTAGCGTCCGCAACAGTTTAATTATCAATTTTTGTTGAAACTGGAAACTTTAAAATATTTTATAAAAGCTGCTTTGTAATCCTCTGATTTTCCTCTATCTTTAATGTATTTAGAATTTTTTTTACCACTATGACCAAAATTACAGAAAAACGTGTTTTAAAAAGTCATTTCCATTTTTTGTAGCGTCCGTCACAGCAGTTTAAAAGCGAATATCTTTTGCCTCCAAAACAAGTATATAAATTAACAAATGCCATTCGATACAATCGATGGGCTAACGTTCTCTGAAATTTGTGTAGAACGACGAAGAGATACTTTTACGTCAATCAGGATCATAGTTCCAATATAAAAAACTTACGGAAATACAAAAATACAAAGTTTCTGCAGCCGAATTATGTCCAGATATTTTACCAGGTCTTCATTTTGAATTAGCTGCACCCTCGAAGATATATGAGATATATTTCTTAATTTAACTCAACTTGATGGTGTGTTGTTTTGCCGATCGTCAAATTTTTCTATAGAAAACATTTTTTGAAATATCATAATTTTTCCTAAAGAAAATTGTAGTCATCGTAGAAATTTTCTACAAGAGCTTGCAAATTCTAATAACACTGCTCTGCAGCCAAATCCTCCATTTAATAAAACTATGTGGACTACATGGATTTTGATGCGCTAAACTCAGATCCGTTGTCGGTTTTTTCTCCACCAGATCTGCATTTTTTTTATGGGCGTGGCAAATTTTTCCCCTTAAATTAGTCAGGCACGGAGACCTATTTCGTCCTAACTCGAGAACGACTCATTTGATTTTCAAAATTAAAACATTTGAAATGCATAACAAAATTGTATTTATTTTAATCTAATATATTTTTTCTGTATCTCTTATCGTTTTGGAGTTATTTAATTAATGGAGAAATAATGGAGAAAAAAATTTTTTTCGTGCGAAATTCGTAATTTTTTTCAGGTTAAAAATATAATTAAAAAAAAGATGAAGTAAAATTTTAAAATTTTAAACATTTTTCTAAGAGATACATATCTTAAGAATAAAATAAGCTATAAACCAAAAAAAAAATCGGTTTAAAAATATGAATTTTATTACAAATTTACCGCAGGTACCCAATAAAAAATACCGTTGTATTTTAGCTTTTATGCATCTTCAAGTGTTTTAATTTTGAAAATCGGATGAGTCGTTCTCGAGTTAGGACGAAATAGGTCTCCGTACCTAATTTAAGGGGAAAATTTTGCCACGCCCATTAAAAAAAAATCCAGATCTCATGGAGAAAAACCGAAAACGGATTTGAGTTTAGCGCATCAAGATCCATATAGTCCGCATAGTTTTATTAAAAGGAAAGACACAAAATGAATTTTTGCAGAGCAGTGTAATAAGTAACAATTTGCTCTTTGCAATATTAATTGTTTAGTACCTTTTGAGGAAAATATTTACAAATTTACAAAGTCTGCATTTACGGAAAACAAATTTTGTTCCAAAAATACTTAGCTTGTTTTTCGTTTTTCCTTCTGAAAAAACAAAAGCTTTTCTTTCAACCGTTAATGCATAAAGATTTTTACTAAAGTAAGTGCTTTCGAAGAAAGGCAAACATTAGCTCAGCTCCGTGTAAAATCGAGACTAGAGGAAAATTAGCAATTTTTATAAAAGAGTTACAACATAAAGCAGATTCTTTAGTGTTAAACGAGACGAGAAGGAAAGAAAAGTAAAATCAAACAAATGTAGTAGGTAAAAGTATAATGATTAATTTCCATTGAAAGCAAAGAGTATATACACCTGTTTATAGTGTTTATGGCTATGCATGCATGCATATTCATGCATCTGCATGTTAAGGTTTAAATAACAATTTTCACTATTTCTTTACAATTTCCTGCAGCATCAGGGAAACAGTACAAACAGTCAGCCACAATTTTATGGTAACAAACACTGTGTACATTTTTATGTGAATAGATTTGTATGATTTAAGACTGTAAATGTGTAAATTTAAAACGTTAAAACACTTACACAAAAGCTCATAATAAAACTGTTCATATGCATACGTACACACATACATACATAAGTGCCTAAGTAATACTTTTGCTATTTTAATACAAAGGCATGATTTCTAATGGAGGCATCAAGGTATGCTATGGTTTGGTTTCTTTTAAAAGCACATTTTCCTGGTACTTTATATTATTATGTACATATTTTGTTTGTTGTATAAATATACTCGTATGTAAGTGCACATTATGCATGATGTTGTGATGCTTAGGGTGAATGAGTGCAAGTGACGCTTGCGGTTTTTGTATTTTCCAAGTCTATTCTGGGTAGCGCTTTGTGCATTAATGTTAGAGCGGTTTTTCTTGTCACATTATTATGATCTAAAGTTTTTATAATTTAAAAAAGTTTATTGTTAGTACCTGGTAGACCGAGCCTTGCTCGGAGCTTTATGATAAGCATTTTGAGGAAAATTTTAAAGTTTTTATATATTTTATATTATAAAGTGTTAAAATAAATTTAGAGGAAAGACATTGTAGAAATATTCAGTTAATTTTGAATTATTTGATAGTTTGCATAGTTTACAGTTTAACTCATTTTGAATAATTTTGGAAATTATTCATATCAACAGAAACCTCTGTCGACTCATGCGCAACAACTTTGCTAAAGATTATAGTCTGATCAAATGCTCAGTTTACGATTTAATTCATTTTGAGTAGTTTTCTGTGGCGCCACCTGTCGGACTTTGCTTATTCCAATTCATAAAACTTCTTCGGCTTATCCGTAACAACTTTGCTGAAGATTACAGCATGATTAAATGTACAGCATACGATTAAATTGACTTTGAGTAAATTTCAGTAGCGCCACCTGTCGAAATTTCTTCATACCAACTAAGAAACCTTCGTCGGCTCATGTGCAACAACTTTGCTAAAGATTGTAGCATGATTAAATGTACAGATTTAATCGTAAATTGACTTTGAGTAAGTTTCTGTAGCGCCACCTGTCGGAAATTATTCATACCAACTAAAAAGCCTTCGTCGACTCATGCGCTACAACTTTGCTAAAGATCATAGCATGATCAAATGTACAGTTTACGATTTAATTAATTTTTAGTAATTGTCAGTGGCGCCATCTGTCGGAAATTAGTCTTATCAACTTTAAAACCTTCGCCGGCTTATCCGCAACATCTTCGCTAAAGAGCATAACACAATCAAATTCACAGTTTACTATTCTATAAAGAACATACATACAGACAAACATTCATTTGTTTAAAATAATACTAATTTTTCCCCCTTTTTATTCCCTAATTTCTAAAAGTTCCATATGTATATTTGGTACTTTTTTGGTGCCAATTGAATTCGGTACATTTTTTTAAAACGCATTTAACATAATGTATAATGTTCCTATTCATATTACTTTGAAGATGTTAAGTTATCAATTTATCCCTTTTTTACCCATTTTGGCTCCAAAATCAAAAAAGTACCAAATACGTGTTTCATGTTTCTTTTACATCTATTGATTGCAGCACCAAGTTTCTTTCTATATTCTTTAGTTTAAAATATAAGAGTGGGTTAAAAAGGTGCCAAAAAAACTATTTTCACCCTTTTTTACCCCCTATCGGACATAGTTTCAAAAAAGTACCAAACACCTGTCCGCTTATTTTCAAAGCTGTTTAAAACGTAATTTTAATTTTGTTTCTATACCTATTACTTTAGGAGACATAGCGTTTTCGATTTTTTCCCCTTTTTACCCGTTTTTACCCTCTTAGAGGTAAAAGTTCCAAAAGTCCCTTCTTCTTCGACCTATACATCAAAAAAGATACCCACTATCCAAATTTTATCAAAATCGTTAGAGCCGTTTTCGAGATAGCCATTCTATATATATATATATATATATATATATATATATATACAATTATTGCTCGTTTAAGAATATAAGATATATTGTTTAGTAGGGGGATCACAAAAAGATGATTACTTAATTGGTTTTAATGATCAAAACCATTACAGAGCCAAACAATCGATATTTTTAACTTAACGATATAAAAATATTGTAACCGGTATTTTCCTCATAGTTCTTTACAATTTTTTACAAATTAAGTTATTAATAGAGTCAATCAAAAATTTTCGATCAAGTACTGAACCACACCATCTCCGATTTCTATGAAATTTTGTATATATATGATCCTCATATTATTTTTAGAGTTCTTCAAAAACGGCTCTAACGATTTTGATAAAATTTGGACAGTGGGTGCCTTTTTTTATGTATAGGTCAAGTAAGAAGGGACTTTTGGAACCTTTGCCTCTAAAAAGGGTAAAAAGGGGGAAAAAATCGAAAATGCTATATCTAGTAAAGTAATAGGCATAGAAACAAAATTTATATTTTGTTTTGAATAGCTGTTAAAATAATCGGACAGGTATTTGGTACTTTTTTCAATCTATGCCCGAGAGTTTTTTTGGTACCATTTTTAAGGCACTCTTATCTTTTGAATAGAAATTTAGAAAATAATTTTGTAATGCAATCAACAACTGTGAGACAAATATTGAACACGTATTTGGTACTTTTTTTGATTTCGGGGGCCAAAATGTTTAAAAAAAGTGATAAAATGATAACTTAACACCTCATGAAGTAATATGAATTGGAACAATATATTAACTGCGTTTTTATAAAAAGTACCGAATTCAATTGATACCAAATATGCATACGTAACTTTTTAGAAATTAGGAGATAAAAGGGGAAAAATTGGTAATGTTATAACTTTTAAACAAATGAATGTTTTTCTGTCTCTATGTCCTTTATAGAATAGAAAACTATGCATTTAACCATGTTATGCTTATGCAATAATCTTTAGCTAAAGTTGTTGAGCATGAGACGACGAAGGTTATTAACTTGGTATCACTAACTTCCGATAGGTGGCGCCACTGAAAATTACTCAAAATGAATTAAATCGTAAACTGTACATTTGATCATGCTATGATCCGGCAAAAGTTTTTTAAATGGTATGCAAAATTTCCGATAGGTGGCGCCACTGAAAAACTACTCAAAGTGAATTAAATCGTAAGCTGTGCATTGAAAATTACTCATATTGAATTAAATCGTAAACTGTGCATTTGATCATGCTATGATCTTTAGCAAAGTTGTTACTCATGAGCCAAAGAAGGTTTCTTATTAGGTATGAAGAGTTTCCGATAGGTGGCGTCACTGAAAACTACTCAAAGTGAATTAAATCGTAAGCTGTACATTCGATCATGCAATAAACTAAAGCAAAGTTGTTGCACATGAGTCAACGTTTTTTAGTTGGTATGAACAATTTCAGATAGGTGGCGCCACTGAAAATTACTAAAAATTAATTAAATCGTAAATTGTGCCTTTTATCAGGCTATGATCTTTAGCAAAGTTCTTGCTCAAGTCGACGAAGGTTTCTAAGTCTGTATGACAAATTTCCAAAATTATTCATATTAAACTATGCATTTGATCATGTGTTGATAAGACAAAATGAATAAAATGATTCAAAATTAATTGGATTTTTATGTACCGTCTTTTCTCTAAATTTATTTTAATTGGCTAGTACTTTATAAAATAAAATATACGAAAACTTTAAAATTCGCCTCAAAATACTTATCATAAAGCTCCGAGCAAGCTCCGGTCGCCCAGATACTCACTTTCTAAAATGTGGATTATAGTAAAAACCAAAATAGTAGGCCCATGGGGGGATCGGAATATAATAGATTTTGTGTAAAACTACTCTTTTTCAGTACAATTTCTTTTTCACTAAAAGAATTTAAAAGTACAGAACATACATGAAAATATATAGATATATAAAATGGGTATGTTTGCAAAATCATTTTTGAAATTTGACTTTTAATTTCTAAAAAACTGTTAAGAGATTATAAAATCCTATTTCCAAGATTCGTTTATGAATTCGCACTAGTCTTTATTTTTGAAACCTAAAGGAAATATATAAGGCTATATAACTGCATTTCAAAAAGTAGCCTTACAGCTTGTATTCGCTCCCCATAGAAGATTTCCTTACCAGTTGCAATATAGGCAAATTCAAAACAAATGTCCACATATAAAAATTTTAAAACTCCTAGCAATAACAAGTAAGAGTGTTATATTCGGCTGTGCCGAATCTTATATACCCACCATCAAGATGTGTTAAATTTAGAAACATATCTCATACATCTACGAGGCTGCAGCTAATTCAAAAAGTGGACCAAATTCGAAAAAGGTTGTTACGCTTGTTGGTATTGTTAGTAAAATATTTGGACTAAATTCGGTCGCAGTAGCTGTCTAGTTCAACATTTAAAAGTCTTAGTAGTTTTTCTGTTATTTATTTTGTTCTGGCCTTTGCTATATTTTTTTTCTGGTTTCCGGGAGTGTTTTTTATATGAAAGCTATAGTCAAATATGGACCGATTCCTACAAAATTTGATATACTGACCAGTAGTTGCATAAAACTTTTCTATTCTAAATGTAGTTGTCATAGCTATTACAATTGAATTCAATTTATCAGCATTAATGTGTTTCCCGGAGCGGAGTTATAAGGGAGCTCTAACTAAATGTGAACCGATTTTGTCTATTTTTAATACACAACTTCTTCAAGATATCCAAAATACTTTTATAAAATGTTGTCCCTCCATTTTTTTTCGTTAAGGCGCTATTGCGCTTTTATCTGACTGACAGGCGGACATAAACCCCCTTTTCTTTATGTATTTTTGTGTTTCCATAAGTTTTTGATATGGGAGCTATGGTCAAATTGTGACCGATTGTGACAAAATTTTGCAAAATTGCTGGCATTAACATAAGACTTCCATGTGCTAAATTCAGTGACCAAAACTGCATCATTTATTGGCATTTAAGTGTATTTTAGGTGAAATCCATGGTATTTCCGTAATTGTTTTGTATGGGGCTAGGGTTAAATGTGAACCGATTTCGATGAAATGTGCTGCCTAGTACTTATACAAAACTTATATATACTAAATTCTATCAACATAACTCTTATAGTTTGTCATTTATTAGCAAATAAGCGATTAGCCTAGGCGAGGGAGATATGGTCAATGTAAACCGATTCTGTCCGATTTCAATACCAAAATTTTCCAAGATATGAAGAATATATATAATATATAATACATAATACATAATATATAATATATAATATATAATATATAATATATAATATATAATATATAATATATAATATATAATATATAATATATAATATATAATATATAATATATAATATATAATATATAATATATAATATATAATATATAATATATAATATATAATATATAATATATAATATATAATATATAATATATAATATATAATATATAATATATAATATATAATATATAATATATAATATATAATATATAATATATAATATATAATATATAATATATAATATATAATATATAATATATAATATATATATAATATATAATATATAATATATAATATATAATATATAATATATAATATATAATATATAATATATAATATATAATATATAATATATAATATATAATATATAATATATAATATATAATATATAATATATAATATATAATATATAATATATAATATATAATATATAATATATAATATATAATATATAATATATAATATATAATATATAATATATAATATATAATATATAATATATAATATATAATATATAATATATAATATAATATATAATATATAATATATAATATATAATATATAATATATAATATATAATATATAATATATAATATATAATATATAATATATAATATATAATATATAATATATAATATAATATAATAATATAATATATAATATATAATATATAATATATAATATAATAATATAATATATAATATATAATATATAATATATAATATATAATATATAATATATAATATATAATATATAATATATAATATATAATATATAATATATAATATATAATATATAATATATAATATATAATATATAATATATAATATATAATATATAATTCCCCGGTAACATTCCAATTGGAACAAGGGGTACTTCTCTCAGACAATGAGCTGCATCCGATTCGATTTTTAGACTCATTGAAAGGGACCTACGTTTTAACGCCGGCTCCGAACGGCAAATGCATTAGTTAGAGAAGTTTTACATAGCCTAATACTCAATAACCAGTGGCTAGCTGAGTTATGAGGTAAACCGTCGCTTTTTTGAAAATTTATTTTTTCAAGTGAGTCTGGCCAGGGATCGAACTTGGGCCTCTGGTATGCTAGGCGGATGACTAACCTGCTATACCAAATTTCAGTGATCTCAATTTTTTCATTAAGGTTTTATCGTGCCGACAACAGACAAACAGAACAGACAGAACAAACAGAACAGACAGAAAAGACAGACATACAGACAGCAGACAGACAGAAAGACAGACAGACAGACAGACAGACAGACAGACAGACAGACAGACAGACAGACAGACAGACAGACAGACAGACAGACAGACAGACAGACAGACAGACAGACAGACAGACAGACAGACAGACAGACAGACAGACGGACAGACAGACAGACAGACAGAAAGACAGACAGACAGACAGACAGACAGACAGACAGACAGACAGACAGACAGATAGATAGATAGATAGACAGACAGACAGACAGACAGACAGACAGACAGACAGACAGACAGACAGACAGACAGACAGACAGACCGACAGACAGACAGACAGACAGACAGACAGACAGACAGACAGACAGACAGACAGATAGACCGACAATTAGTCAGACAAACAGACAGACAGCTCAGTCATCTTAGAATTTCTTAATGATTCAGAATATATCTCAATTTTGGATTTGGAGCTAATATTCAATAAATTACAAACGGAATGACAATCTCAATATAGCCCCCATTATTTTTGATATAATATTAAGATAAAGTACAACTATTTCTATAATTATTTAAAATTATTAAATTATTAATATTAATAAAATCTAAACCGTAAATAACAAGAAGATAAATATCATATTTAGTATAAAAAATTTATACAAAACTGTCCCTCATGTGTATTTTGTGGTGAATATTTTTTTTCTTATATTTTTTATTTATTCCTCCAGTTTTAGTCAACTGCACAGACAAAAAACTATTCTCGTACATATTCATGAGGCATGAACACACGTTCCTCCACTTCTTTATAGTTTTTAGTTCTATTTATTTTGCTTCAGGTTTTTTTGTTTGTTTTCATAGTTTTTTACTCTGTATGAATTTTTTTTCTCTTTTTAATTTTGAAAAGTATGAAAATTGATGTTTACCAGTGGGTATGATGTGTTTTACAATCGTTAAAGTTAACACTAGGAAACACTTGCCCATAGTGCAATCACATACATATGTTTCAGCATAAAGGTACTCATCTCCGTACACAGTGAAATGCATTAATACATATGTTTAGCATGAGAGTAACCCATGAAACAAACTGACATACATGTATGATGTCAGACAAGTCGACAACGAGTATGATGCTTAAAGTCACAAACGAAATTTTCTCCTACAGGTATTAGCATAAGTATTAGTAGTATTAATAATAGTGTTAGTAAATATTAGTATTATTATGTCTAAGTCTATATTCGGTAAGTTTTCATTCTAAATTCCATTCAAACTACCTATTGGGTTACTCTATTTGCCTCCGCACAAGTAACTCTGAATAGTTGAGTACCAGGGTAAGTGTTTGTTGTTATTTGAAGCAAATAATGATCATTTGTATGCCTAGAGGTTTCAAAAAAGCTAAAACTATAGGAAAGATGAGGACTATGATGATGACGGTATGTTCTACTGATGACAATGATGATTTTGATGTTTCACTCCTTGTAGCTGTTCTTGTCTGCTTTTGTTATATGAGATACTAGACATGTTTTTTTTACTTTTTTCATGATATTACTTTTGATATATGCGTCGTTATATCCATAGGGTTTTTACACTATGTACGAGTACATAAGAAAAAAACTATAAACAAATTTATTTTTATATACATTAACACATAGATGAAAGTGCTTCATTCACAACACGTGCAGTTGACCCAAAAAATATGTATTTTGAGCCCATAAGATATCATGGGTATTTTTATGACTACATTTTATCTTTAGGTCATTTTTAAAAATTACTTTTACTTAAAAAAATGTTTTGAATAACTACGATCACATTTACAGTGGCTATGTTTTATATAATCTTGTAGAAAAAAATTTGTAATGAAAATTTTTCTGTAGAAAAAATGTTTTTCTAAAAATTTTCTATAGAAAAATGAATATAATGAAAATTTTTTTATAGAAAAAATTTTATAATGAAAAATTTTTATAATAAGAGTTTTTTTTTATAATTTTCTATAGAATTTTTACAATGAAAATTTTTCTATAGAAAAATTTGTATAATGAAATTTTTTCTGTAGAAAAATTTGTTTATAGAAAAATTTTTATAAATTTTTATAATGAAAATTTTCATTATAAAAATTTTTCTATAGAAAAATTTTCATTATAAAAATTTTTCTATAGAAAAATGTTCATTATAAAAATTTTTCTATAGAAAAATTTTCATTAGAAAAATTTTTCTACAGAAAAATTTTCATTATAAAAATTTTTCTATAGAAAAATTTTCATTATAAAAATTTTTCTATAGAAAAATTTTCATTATAAAAATTTTTCTATAGAAAAATTTTCATTAGAAAAATTTTTCTACAGAAAAATTTTCATTAGAAAAATTTTTCTACAGAAAGATTTTCATTATAAAAATGTTTCTATAGAAAAATTTTCATTATAAAAATTTTTCTATAGAAAAATTATCATTATAAAAATTTTTCTATAGAAAAATTTTCATTATAAAAATTTTTCTATAGAAAAATTTTCATTATAAAAATTTTTCTATAGAAAAATTTTCATTATAAAAATGTTTCTATAGAAAAATTTTCATTATAAAAATTTTTATATAGAAAAATTTTCATTATAAAAATTTTTCTATAGAAAAATTTTCATTATCGAAATTTTTATAATGAAAACTTTTCTATAGAAAAATTTTAAAAATGAAAATTTGTTTATAGAAAAAGTTTTATAATGAAAATTTTTTTATAGAAAAATTTTCATTATAAAAATTTTTGTATAGAAAAATTTTAATTATAAAAATTTTTCTATAGAAAAATTTTCATTATAAAAATTTTTGTATAGAAAAATTTTCATTATAAAAATTTTTCTATAGAAAAATTTTCATTATAAAAATTTTTCTATAGAAAAATTTTCATTATAAAAATTTTTCTATAGAAAAATTTTCATTATAAAAATTTTTCTATAGAAAAATTTTCATTATAAAAATTTTTCTATAGAAAAATTTTCATTATAAAAATTTTTCTATAGAAAAATTTTCATTATAAAAATTTTTCTATAGAAAAATTTTCATTATAAAAATTTTTCTATAGAAAAATTTTCATTATAAAAATTTTTCTATAGAAAAATTTTCATTATAAAAATTTTTCTATAGAAAAATTTTCATTATAAAAATTTTTCTATAGAAAAATTTTCATTATAAAAATTTTTCTATAGAAAAATTTTCATTATAAAAATTTTTCTATAGAAAAATTTTCATTATAAAAATTTTTCTATAGAAAAATTTTCATTATAAAAATTTTTCTATAGAAAAATTTTCACTATAAAAATTTTTCTATAGAAAAATTTTCATTATAAAAATTTTTCTATAGAAAAATTTTCACTATAAAAATTTTTCTATAGAAAAATTTTCATTATAAAAATTTTTCTATATAAAAATTTTCATTATAAAAATTTTTCTATAGAAAAATTTTCATTATAAAAATTTTTCTATAGAAAAATTTTCATTATAAAAATTTTTCTATAGAAAAATTTTCATTATAAAAATTTTTCTATAGAAAAATTTTCATTATAAAAATTTTTCTATAGAAAAATTTTCATTATAAAAATTTTTCTATAGAAAAATTTTCATTATAAAAATTTTTCTATAGAAAAATTTTCATTATAAAAATTTTTCTATAGAAAAATTTTCATTATAAAAATTTTTCTATAGAAAAATTTTCATTATAAAAATTTTTCTATAGAAAAATTTTCATTATAAAAATTTTTCTATAGAAAAATTTTCATTATAAAAATTTTTCTATAGAAAAATTTTCATTATAAAAATTTTTCTATAGAAAAATTTTCATTATAAAAATTTTTCTATAGAAAAATTTTCATTATAAAAATTTTTCTATAGAAAAATTTTGATTATAAAAATTTTTCTATAGAAAAATTTTGATTATAAATATTTTTCTATAGAAAAATTTTCATTATAAAAATTTTTCTATAGAAAAATTTTCATTATAAAAATTTTTCTATAGAAAAATTTTCATTATAAAAATTTTTCTATAGAAAAATTTTCATTATAAAAATTTTTCTATAGAAAAATTTTCATTATAAAAATTTTTCTATAGAAAAATTTTCATTATAAAAATTTTTCTATAGATAAATTTTCATTATAAAAATTTTTCTATACAAAAATTTTCATTATAAAAATTTTTCTATACAAAAATTTTCATTATAAAAATTTTTCTATAGAAAAATTTTCATTATAAAAATTTTTCTATAGAAAAGTTTTTATTATAAAAATTTTTCCATTTTTTCATTATGAAAATGTTTCTATAGAAAATTTGTCATTATAAATATTTTTATAACAAGTTCAATTTTCGGTTACATAAATATATTTCTGCCCCATTGTGCAGCGTTAAAAGTGTTTTGTATAGAAAATATAATATGAGCAAAAGCTTTCTGCTCTTCTTTGTCCGAATCCATTTCAAATGCGTTAAAAATGTTGTAGAATTTTTATTTCTGCTACAAAATAGGATTAATTACGGTCTGTTAACTTTTGTTTTAAATTTTTTTTCGTTGTAAGTTTACACTTTTTATATCCCCATAACGTACACAAAAGTTTTTTTTTGTTTTTTGAAACAATAGTTGAAAACTATTTGACCTCTATTTAAGAAAGTGTGACAGACCAGAAATATAAAACATGTAAACAAGAAAGTATTAAATTTGGTCAAGCTTGACAATATTTTATGTAACACCACAGAACGTAAAATGGACTGATATTTAATAAATTCAAAATGTTTATCTGTGTTAAATTTTGTCGTCACATGAATAGTTTCTGGAATAAGGAACGTTTTCTAGAATAAGGAACGTTTTCTAGAATAAGGAACGTTTTCTAGAATAAGGAACGTTTTCTAGAATAAGGAACGTTTTGAATTATTATTTTAGGCAGAACAATCGTCCCCTTAATAAAACAATAGTCAAGTTTTGATCATTAAGTAGAATTTCACCAAATTTAGACCACATTTACAATGTTATTATGTCTTATTATGCAATAATGGTGTATATGCGTATATGCTATTGTTGTATTGAGGTGACGAAATAATTTTTATATATTTTTTGATAAGACTAGATTTTATCGATTAATCCGATACTATTGTTTCAATTTTTATTGTTTAATTTTTTTCTCCATTTTTGTTAAATTATAATATATAACCATTCCTTTGTTTATTTACTCAAAATTATCATAATTTCCTCAAAATATATTCAAAGTTCAAAAACCGCATAATTTATATTTAATTGCACTAAAAGAAACAAAGCAAACAAAGGCTTGTGTCCAAAAGAAAATACGAAAATATTTTACATTTATCATAACGAAAGGACCTTTGCAAAAAAAATAAAATAAAAAAATATCCTGCATAATTTCCCATCAGTCTGTGTAATATATCAACCATGTTTCATAAAACTAAAAAATTATGAGATTATAAATAGAAGTATTTCAGTCTATGTACCATATGGGCAAATCCTGCGTGACGGATGATAAATTTGTATGGATTTTGTTGTACTTAAATGTATCCCATTGCCGTTCTGCACTAGATATCTTTGCACAGATTTCCGATAATATTTGCCCATTAATTGTGCTATCGAATGGCATTTGGTAATTTACATACTTCTTTTGGGAAGGGAAAAGATATTCGCTTTCAAAAAGCTGTGACGGACGTTACAAAAAATGGAAGTGACTTTTTTCAACACGTGTTTCTGCCATTTTTTTTTTCAAATCGGTCATAGTAATGAAAAAATGTATATGCATTAAAGATAGAGCAAAATCAGAGGATTACAAAGCAGTTTTTATAAAATACCAGCTAATTTTACCCGGCGTTGCCCGGGTTGGCAGTTAAACTTTTTAACTTATTACTGTGTTAACACTTTCTTTAAAAATTAACAATTATGAAATATTGAAAAATTAGATTTTATCAGGCTTGAGTTCATTTAATTTTCAAATTATTAATTTTGAAAATTGGAAAGTAAATTATGGAGAAAAACTGAAAAAAATATTTTTGAACGCGGCTAGTTGATTGCAATTTCTGTCCCGCCACAGGACGTCATCAGCACTTAGCGCCCTCGACCACAGTCGAGTTGTCAAATTGCAGATTTAACTCATTGAGTTTGATCGAACATCACTACGTTTAATTGATTGTATATTCTCCTATCACTTGTTTTGCTCGATCTTTTCACTTGCCGTTGGCATGTAGAGAAGAACAAGACTTTTTGGTTTGATGCTATTTTTAGAATAGTAACAGTGTTCACATATGTATGTAAATTACATGAATGTATGTATATGTAAATGCAATGTGCCCTTTGCTTTTAATTATTTGGGAATTAATTATTCGAACTTTAGAATTAATTGAAAAATTAGATTTTATCAGGCTTGAGTTCATTTAATTTTCAAATTATTAATTTTGAAAATTGGAAAGTAAATTATGGAGAAAAACTGAAAAAATGTTTATTATTATTATTATGAAATATTTTTATTAATTTTTTAAATTGAATCCTTTATTAATATATTTGATAAATATGGTAAATTTTTCTTAATGTATAATCCTAACTTGGACTAAAAAAACATATAGAAAGAAAGCCGTTCTCAAGATATACAATTTTAAAGAAAAGGGGAATTTTATATTTTCAAAACTGGTGAATTTTATCCAGTTTTTCGCTTTTTGATTGGAACCGTTCGTCCATTTTCAAAAAAAAAAATTCAAAAAGCGAAAAACTATCCTATAGTAAGAAAATAACCACATTTAAAAATTTAATTAATAAGGTTAAATCGTTTTCATCTTATCATCCATATTTGTCATTTTTAATATTTCACTTTATGGGAGGGGTCACGCCCACTTGAGTTTAAAAAAAATCCAAGCCTATTTTACCCACCGGTCACACACATACAATCAATGTTTTTGAAAAATCGCTCATCCATATTTGTAATTTTTAAAATCTGACTTATATGGGAGGGGTCACGCCCACTTGAGATTTCAAAAAAAATCTGACCTATTTTACCCACCAGTCATACCTTAACATACTGTCTAAATTTCAGAAAAATCTTCCTTCATTATCTGCTATATTTGTCCATTTAAATATATGAGTTATATGGGAGGGGTCACGCCCACTTGATATTTCTGAAAAAACCCTTGTCTATTTTAAACAGCGGTCACATCTTGCCATACTGTCAAAATTTCAGAAAAATCGGCCCTCTCGTTCATCTATATTTGTAATATATGAGTTATATGGGAGTGGTCACGCCCACTTGAGATTTCAAAAAAAAACCTAGCCTATTTTAACCACCGATCACACCCTAACATACTGTCTAAATTTGAGAAAAATCGGGCCTCTCAGTCATTCATATTCGTCATTTTTAATACATGAGTTATATGGGAGGGGTCACGCCCACTTGATATTTCAGAAACAACTCTAGACTATTTTAACTACCGGTCACACCATACTCCACTGTCTAAATTTCAGAAAAATCATTCGGTTTGATCATCTATATTTGTATGTTTTAAAATCTGACTTATATGTTAGGGGTCACGCCCACATGAGATTTGAAAAAAAACGTGGTCTATTTTATC
>CAKOFX010000002.1:62500-97500 GCA_933228675.1 Stomorhina lunata | reverse complement strand
ATATTAACTAGCGTAAAAACTTTTTTCGGATTTGGTCCACGTTTTGAATTTGCTGCACCCTCGTAGATATATGAGAGATTTCTAAATTTAACACAACTTGATGGTGGGTATGTAAGATTGGGCACAGCCGAATTGATAAATTCGAAGCTCTAAAATAATTAAAAGTTTTTCAAATATTCATACAAGTTTCTTTCAAAAGTTTTAATGAATTCTTGCTTTGATATTGAAATTCGCCTATAGGCTTGGCCATAAAATTAAATTCCATAAGCCAATTTAATCAATTAAACCAATTAAATATTAACGACAAGACTCTAACTTTGCTACTAGTACAATCTGTTAATTCTATAAAGCCTTCGAAAATCATGTTTTATTCATGGTTTTCGCAATAAATATTCGCAAAGTTTTAACTTTATTTTAAGCCATTACGTAAATACTACGATAATACAGAAATTGGTGGCTGGCTACAAAATTTACATATGAACAACAAAAACTTGAATGTGAAAACATGGAGGAATAAAAAGAATTTATTTTTTTTTTTCTAGAAATTGCCCGATTTTCATGCGACACTAAAATAAACTAAGTTTTTTTTATAAAATAATTTGTAAATTCAGGACTATTGATATGTAATCTCAATTATTTGCATTTTTTCATGTAGAACTTGTATTCCTTTAATAAAAATGTAAAGTATTGCGAATGTTATTTGTTCACCCAAAGCCACAAGTGTTCACTCATACATTTATTACAAGTAAAATATCCTTTTCATACAAAAAATATATATATATACTCGTAAAAGGATATGTAGTAAAAAATATAAAATATGAATCCCTAAATGAAAACTGAAATAAAAATAATTCTTCCTAAGTATTATAAAGGATAATAAATGAAAACAAAAAAAAAACTATGAAAAACGGAAAAACAATTCAATATTACAATGAAAATAGCACCAAAGGGACAATATTTTACTTGTTTACAAACGAATGGGCAAATATGCTTTTTCATAAAGTTTTGTGGAAATAAGTTTTTTAAACAAAAGTTTGGGTTAATGTGGCGTGTAGAAAATCAAACTCACTTAGACTTTTAAGTCTATTTTAATACCATATAGGCTTCCCATAAGTGATAAGAATATATTTTATAGATTCCTAATCAGATCCACTGCTTCTGCCTTCTTATTTTGGTAGTAACAAGAACCTGTAGGAATATTTCTTTAATAAACGGGTCAAGAATGGATAAATTCTCTAACAATTCTCTACTGTTAAAACTATTTGTTAAATTTCACATCGTCCAATCTAACTTTTCATGACTATGTGGCATTAATCAAGCTCAATTTAAGAGACATTTTTCAAAAATTTACTTTTTATAGGAAATTTTTCAAAAATTTACTTTTTATAGGAAATTTTTCAAAAATTTACTTTTTATAGGAAATTTTCCAAAAAATTACTTTTTATAGGAAATTTTTAAAAAATTTACTTTATGAAGAAAATTTTTCAAAAATTTACTTTTTATAGGAAAATTTTTTAAAATTTACTCTTTTTTATAGGAAATTTTTCAAAAATTTACTTTTTTATAGGAAATTTTTCAAAAATTTACTTTTTATGGGAAAATTTTCAAACATTTACTTTTTATAGGAAATTTTTATAAAATTTACTTTTGATAGGATTTTTTTCAATAAATAACTTTTAATAGGAAATTTTTAAAAAATTTCCTTTTTATGGGAAATTTTTCAAAAATTTACTTTTTATTGGAAATTTTTTAAAAAAATTTAATTTTTATAGGAAATTTTTCAAAAATTTACTTTTTATAGGAAATTTTTCAAAAATTTATTTTTATAGGAAATTTTTCAAAAATTTACTTTTTATAGGAAATTTTTAAAAAAATTAATTTTTATAGGAAATTTTTAAAAAAATTAATTTTTATAGGAAATTTTTCAAAAATTTACTTTTTATAGGAAATTTTTCAAAAATTTATTTTTATAGGAAATTTTTCAAAAATTTACTTTTTATAGGAAATTTTTCAAAAATTTATTTTTATAGGAAATTTTTCAAAAATTTACTTTTTATAGGAAATTTTTAAAAAAATTAATTTTTATAGGAAATTTTTAAAAAATTTAATTTTTATAGGAAATTTTTCAAAAATTTACTTTTTATAGGAAATTTTTCAAAAATTTAATTTTAATAGGAAATTATTCAAAAATTTACTTTTTATAGGAAATTTTAAAAAAAATTTAATTTTTATAGGAAATTTTTCAAAAATTTACTTCTTAAAGGAAATTTTTCAATAAATTACTTTTAATAGGAAATCTTTTCAAAAATTTACTTTTTATTGGAAATTTTTCAAAAATTTACTTTTTATAGAAAATTTTTCAAAAATTTATTTTTATAGGAAATTTTTCAAAAATTTACTTTTTATAGGAAATTTTTAAAAAAATTTAATTTTTATAGGAAATTTTTCAAAAATTTACTTCTTAAAGGAAATTTTTCAATAAATTACATTTAATAGGAAATCTTTCAAAAATTTCCTTTTTATGGGAAATTTTTCAAAAATTTACTTTTTATAGGAAATTTTTCAAAAATTTACTTTTTATAGGAAATTTTTCAAAAATTTATTTTTATAGGAAATTTTTCAAAAATTTACCTTTTATAGGAAATTTTTAAAAAAATTAATTTTTATAGGAAATTTTAAAAAAATTTAATTTTTATAGGAAATTTTTCAAAAATTTACTTTTTATAGGAAATTTTTCAAAAATTTAATTTTAATAGGAAATTATTCCAAAATTTACTTTTTATAGGAAATTTTTAAAAAAATTTAATTTTTATAGGAAATTTTTCAAAAATTTACTTCTTAAAGGAAATTTTTCAATAAATTACTTTTAATAGGAAATCTTTTCAAAAATTTACTTTTTATTGGAAATTTTTCAAAAATTTACTTTTTATAGAAAATTTTTCAAAAATTTACTTTTTATAGGAAATTTTTCAAAAATTTACTTTTTATAGGAAATTTTTCAAAAATTTACTTTATAGGAAATTTTTCAAAAATTTACTTTTTATAGGAAAATTTTCAAAAATTTACTTTTTATAGGAAATTTTTCAAAAATTTACGTTTTTATAGGAAATTTTTTAAAAATTTACTTTTTTGTAGGAAATTTTTCAAAAATTTACTTTTTTGTAGGAAATTTTTCAAAAATTTACTTTTCATGGGAAATTTTTAAAAAATTTACTTTTTATAGGAAATTTTTCAAAAATTTACTTTTTATAGGAAATTTTTCAAAAATTTACTTTTTATAGGAAATTTTTCAAAAATTTACTTTTTATAGGAAATTTTTCAAAAATTTACTTTTTATAGGAAATTTTTCAAAAATTTACTTTTTATAGGAAATTTTTCAAAAATTTACTTTTTTTATAAGAAATTTTTCAAAAATTTACTTTTTATAGGAAATTTGTCAAAAATTTACTTTTTATAGGAAATTTGTCAAAAATTTACTTTTTATAGGAAATTTGTCAAAAATTTACTTTTTATAGGAAATTTTTCAAAAATTTACTTTTTATGGGAAATTTTTCAAAAATTTACATTTTATAGGAAATTTTTCAAAACTTTACTTTTTATAGGAAATTTTTCAAAAATTTACTTTTAATGGGAAATTTTTCAAAAATTTATTTTTTATGGGAAATTTTTCCAAAATTTACTTTTTATAGGAAATTCTTCAAAAATTTACTTTTTATAGGAATTTTTTCAAAAATTTACCTTTTATAGGAAATTTTTCAAAAATTTACTTTTTATAGGAAATTTTTCAAAAATTTACTTTTAATAGGAAATTTTTCAAAAATTTACTTTTAAGAGGAAATTTTTCAAAAATAATAAAATATGCATATCGTTCTATTGACTCAAACACAGATTTTATACATTTCCTAAAATTTTGTGTTACTTTTTGTCTCAATAAAATCCAAAAGCTTTCAAAAAGTCATCCGATAGAACTAAAGTAGTACTGAATCCCGAACTAAAGTGCACTTTCTAACTTCTATAAAAAATCTTTATTTATTAAATTAAATGCAAATCCTCAAAAAATAAAAAATTTATTTATCTTTTATGTGGACTCTAGAGTGTATTTTTTCTACTGATTTATTATGCTCTATATCATTGTCTGCATTAAAATAAAACCAATGTATTTTCCATATGATCCGTAAAGCCAAATAAACAGACGGGGAAAAAATCTATAAAACTCCAGGGAGGGAAGAGCGGTAACATATTGGTTTATAAATATTTTATGAGAATTTATAGTTGAATACGAACGAGGACGTACATACATACAACATGTGTTTGCGTAAGCGTCAGGATCCAAAAAAAAAATGTAAACATAAAAGGAGACAGAGTGTTTTTGGTTCCTGTAAAGCGAAAATCCCTTTATAGTTTTTCTGTACATACATTTATCCATATTTTATCCCTCATTCCTGTATTTTGAAGTTGAATTTTTACAACTTGTTTTCTTTCTTTGCTAAATATATTTCAATGATTGTGAAATAATCATGTTTTATTAGTATCAAAGCGTTTTATGAGGTTCCAGCTGAAAGGGTTTTTTAAGCTAGAAGACTTTGGAGTATTTTTTTTTGACTGTGTAAGTATTTGTGTCTAAGAAATACAAACATCTTTCTATGGTTTTAGTATTTTGTCCTTACATTTACTTGTTAATCTTCAAAAACAAAAAAAATATTCATCAAATTTAGTTTCTGATCGATTCTTGTGGTTGGGTTGGTTCGTTTATTTGTTTACGATTTATTTTGTTCATAAATTATTCATTAATTTTGTTACATTTTCTATTTTGATTTTAGTTCAAGTTTTATTTCAATTTATTCCTTGTTCTAGTTGAATATTTTGTATTTTTTTCGGATTTTTTTCTAGAATTTTTATCGATTTGGTATCGTCTGCAATTGTTTGAATAACTTTCATTCTTTTTTTTTATTTTTCTTTTTTATAGCTTTTCCAAATTTATTCCTCAAATGCTCGGAAGCAGGTTCAAAACAGAATATGTTGTATGAAATGCTTCTAAATGATTAGTAAAAATTTACATTTTATCTTAAATTAAAAGATTTTTATATACAAATCGTTAGCATCTAAATTGAAAAAAAAAAAAAATATCATTGAACACTAAAATAAAATTTCATTAAAAACTTATGGAAACAGGAAAAGAAAATATTCATATATTTCATCCCATCATTCAATTTGCAATAAATAAAAGAAATTTAGTACATAAAATTAAAAAAAATACCAAACTATCTACTATTTTTTACCAGCACCTGGTTTTCTAAAGATGTTCTCTATCTGTTCTAGGAAATTTTTCAAATACTTCTTATTGTTATAGGAATTTTTTCAAAAATTTTTTTTTGAAAAAATTCCTATAAAAATAGAAAATTTTTGAAAAATTTGCATAAAAATAGAAAATTTTTAAAAAATTTCCTATAACAAGTAAGAGTGGTATATTCGGCTTTGCCGAATCTTGGATACCCTTCACCAATGGTGCTGCAAAAGTACTTAATGTAATTCCTAGCAAAATTTGGTTATACTAGTATTATATGCAAAGAGTCTTTAAAATTAAGAGTCGGAAAAAGAAAAGCTTTTCGGTGGCGTCATCATCTAGGATAGTTATGCACCCAAAGGTTAGGTTGGGCAGGTGGCTGATGTCTAGGGAAGCTTCACTTGGGTTCTAAAGTGGTCCCTTTGTGAAAGATAATGATTACTAGACTACAAGTAGAGAATACATATTTAAGCCAGCCAGTAGCTTCGAAATAAAATATACACATATTTTACGAACATTTAATAAAGTTCGATAGACCAGATAAACCATGCAGAAAAGATGCTTCAAAATGTAGATTCCCTTACATTTGCAATAGCACATCGATTTGATGAAGTTTAAGTATTCTGGCATGCAACCCAAAAACACTGTGCCCAGTGAGGGTTGTGCACTTTAATTCGTACGAATTATCCCACCAGTAAAAGTTCTTGATTAGTTATGTAAAACTCTGAAGTTAGCGGACTGATTTAGGTCAAAGCTTTAACAATGATAAGCCTTAAAATTATAGGGTATACACTCTTAGTTTTAGATACATACGTGAAATATATAGCTTTTGAATGGATGGATATCAGCTTTGTCGGAAAAGTTATTAAAGATTTACTTATTAATCTGAAGTTAGTTAATTAATTAAAATGAACACTTCATCAATAATATTTGGGATGTATTGTTCTTTCGATCTGTCCGATGGATGTTTGGAAAGTTTTGCTCTAGTTCCTTGTGCAATTTTAATGTGATTTAATTTATCAGCATTAAATCGATTCCCGGTCGGGGTTATATGGGAGATTTCACTAAATGTGAATAGAGCTCCCCCATTTTCAATATCGAACTTTTCAAGAGATCAGAAATACTTTTGTCAAATTTTGTCCCTCTAAAAAGTTTATTTTAGACGCTATCGCCCTGAATATCAATATTGTACAACGTCTTTATACTAAATGTCATCATCGTATCTTAGCCGAAGTTATACGGGATCAATTGTCAAACGTGAATGGATTTCTCCCAATTGCATTTAAAAAATTTAAATTGTCGTTGATATGTGAGATACTTACATACATATGTAGGTTTTGAACGGATATCATTGCATTTTTGTACTTCCTAGGAAGATTACCTATAATTTGATATATAATACATTCTCAAATGTTATCATAATGTTCAAAAGTCAGACACAAAATTAAGATTAATGCAGAGTGTCTGTCTGCTAAAATCAGATTTGTGGAGCTTCTTGATTAGTTATGTAATACATTCTCAAATGTTATCATAATGTTCAAAAGTCAGACACAAAATTAAGATTAATGCAGAGTGTCTGTCTGCTAAAATCAGATTTGTGGAGCTCCTGGATCTTACACAAAATTTTAGGATATTGTCCCACCCTAAATTTTATCATTGTCGATCAAAACACCATCGCTTAAACGCTAAATTATATCTACCACAAATTACCGAATGCATCAGGATTTAGGTAATCCCCTGCGAAGGACGCTATTTAATTTCATCAAAATAAACACCTGAGATATCGACAAAACAGGAGCTCCAAAAACTTGACTACAACAGAAAAAATTACATACAGGTAGACGGACGGACAAAAAAACAGACGGGCGGACGGACGGACGGAGGTCGCGAAATCGATTCTCCTGCCGATTCAAAGTTGATCGGTACAGTTTGAATGGTATTCGTAATCAGATTTGTGGAGTATAGATTTTAGAAAATCCTCACACAAAGAACGATGTCAAATTTCATCACAATCGGTCCATAAACACCTGAGATATCGCTGAAACAATACTTACAAAATGTAAACAAAATTTCTTAGACACGTACTTTGAGCAATTTGCTGTACATCAAATGTAGTGTTATTGCGATATCTCAATTGTTTACGGACCGCTTTTGATAAAATTTAATAACGTGCTTGGCGGGGGAATTTCCTAAAATCTGATATAAAATTTATGTAGGTCCGTACTAAAGGAGGATGGTTTTTCCTATTTCTGCATTTCATTTTTTCAACAAACATTCTCTAATGCGAACTTTGGGCAATTTGCGATACATCAAATTCAATGTTTTGGCGATATCTCAGTTGTTTATGGACCGATTTTGATAAAATTTTACAGAGTGTTTTGGGAAACTATTTCCTACAATCTGATATATAATATATTATCACATGTACACCAGGAGTATCTTTTTTCTCTTGTTATTTAAAAGTGTGTTTCAATCAAAAATTTTAAAATTTTCGTCTAATTTTTGGTATTTTTTCGATATTTTCGGTGTTTATAAACCGATTTTAATGAAATTTAATAGCGTTCATTGCGGGAGAATTTCCTAAAATCTGATATATAATTTATGTAAGTCCATCCTCCAGGGGCTTCAGAAACTTGATTTCAACAGACAGACAGACAGACGGACAGACAGACAGACAGACAGACAGACGGACATCGCTTAATCGATTCTCCTCCCGATTCTGAGTCGATCGGTATAATTTTTATGGGGTCTACGATCACTAATAAAAAAATTACAAACGGAATCACAAACTTATAATACCCTTTCACCTATTGGTGAAGGGTATAAAAATAGGAAATTTTTGAAAAACTTCCTACAAAAATAGGAAATTTTTGAATAATTTCCTATACAAATAAGAATTTTTTTTGAAAAATTTTCTATAAAAATAAGAAATTTTTCAAAAATTTCATATAAAAATAAGAAATTTTTGAAAAATTTCCTATAAAAATAGCAAATTTTTGAAAAATTTACTATAAAAATAGGAAAATTTTGAATAATTTCCTATAAAAATTAGAATTTTTTTTTTGAAAAATTTCCTATAAAAATAAGAAATTTTTCAAAAATTTTATATAAAAATAAGAAATTTTTGAAAAATTTTTTATAAAAAAATAAATAAAAATAGGAAAGTTTTGAAAAATTTTATATAAAAATAGGAAATTTTTGAATTTCTGTTGTAGTTCTGTTCTAGTTCTAGTTCTGTTCTAGTTCTGTTCTAGTTCTGTTCTAGTTCTGTTCTAGTTCTGTTCTAGTTCTGTTCTAGTTCTGTTCTAGTTCTGTTCTAGTTCTGTTCTAGTTCTGTTCTAGTTCTGTTCTAGTTCTGTTCTAGTTCTGTTCTAGTTCTGTTCTAGTTCTGTTCTAGTTCTGTTCTAGTTCTGTTCTAGTTCTGTTCTAGTTCTGTTCTAGTTCTGTTCTAGTTCTGTTCTAGTTCTGTTCTAGTTCTGTTCTAGTTCTGTTCTAGTTCTGTTCTAGTTCTGTTCTAGTTCTGTTCTAGTTCTGTTCTAGTTCTGTTCTAGTTCTGTTCTAGTTCTGTTCTAGTTCTGTTCTAGTTCTGTTCTAGTTCTGTTCTAGTTCTGTTCTAGTTCTGTTCTAGTTCTGTTCTAGTTCTGTTCTAGTTCTGTTCTAGTTCTGTTCTAGTTCTGTTCTAGTTCTGTTCTAGTTCTGTTCTAGTTCTGTTCTAGTTCTGTTCTAGTTCTGTTCTAGTTCTGTTCTAGTTCTGTTCTAGTTCTGTTCTAGTTCTGTTCTAGTTCTGTTCTAGTTCTGTTCTAGTTCTGTTCTAGTTCTGTTCTAGTTCTGTTCTAGTTCTGTTCTAGTTCTGTTCTAGTTCTGTTCTAGTTCTGTTCTAGTTCTGTTCTAGTTCTGTTCTAGTTCTGTTCTAGTTCTGTTCTAGTTCTGTTCTAGTTCTGTTCTAGTTCTGTTCTAGTTCTGTTCTAGTTCTGTTCTAGTTCTGTTCTAGTTCTGTTCTAGTTCTGTTCTAGTTCTGTTCTAGTTCTGTTCTAGTTCTGTTCTAGTTCTGTTCTAGTTCTGTTCTAGTTCTGTTCTAGTTCTGTTCTAGTTCTGTTCTAGTTCTGTTCTAGTTCTGTTCTAGTTCTGTTCTAGTTCTGTTCTAGTTCTGTTCTAGTTCTGTTCTAGTTCTGTTCTAGTTCTGTTCTAGTTCTGTTCTAGTTCTGTTCTAGTTCTGTTCTAGTTCTGTTCTAGTTCTGTTCTAGTTCTGTTCTAGTTCTGTTCTAGTTCTGTTCTAGTTCTGTTCTAGTTCTGTTCTAGTTCTGTTCTAGTTCTGTTCTAGTTCTGTTCTAGTTCTGTTCTAGTTCTGTTCTAGTTCTGTTCTAGTTCTGTTCTAGTTCTGTTCTAGTTCTGTTCTAGTTCTGTTCTAGTTCTGTTCTAGTTCTGTTCTAGTTCTGTTCTAGTTCTGTTCTAGTTCTGTTCTAGTTCTGTTCTAGTTCTGTTCTAGTTCTGTTCTAGTTCTGTTCTAGTTCTGTTCTAGTTCTGTTCTAGTTCTGTTCTAGTTCTGTTCTAGTTCTGTTCTAGTTCTGTTCTAGTTCTGTTCTAGTTCTGTTCTAGTTCTGTTCTAGTTCTGTTCTAGTTCTGTTCTAGTTCTGTTCTAGTTCTGTTCTAGTTCTGTTCTAGTTCTGTTCTAGTTCTGTTCTAGTTCTGTTCTAGTTCTGTTCTAGTTCTGTTCTAGTTCTGTTCTAGTTCTGTTCTAGTTCTGTTCTAGTTCTGTTCTAGTTCTGTTCTAGTTCTGTTCTAGTTCTGTTCTAGTTCTGTTCTAGTTCTGTTCTAGTTCTGTTCTAGTTCTGTTCTAGTTCTGTTCTAGTTCTGTTCTAGTTCTGTTCTAGTTCTGTTCTAGTTCTGTTCTAGTTCTGTTCTAGTTCTGTTCTAGTTCTGTTCTAGTTCTGTTCTAGTTCTGTTCTAGTTCTGTTCTAGTTCTGTTCTAGTTCTGTTCTAGTTCTGTTCTAGTTCTGTTCTAGTTCTGTTCTAGTTCTGTTCTAGTTCTGTTCTAGTTCTGTTCTAGTTCTGTTCTAGTTCTGTTCTAGTTCTGTTCTAGTTCTGTTCTAGTTCTGTTCTAGTTCTGTTCTAGTTCTGTTCTAGTTCTGTTCTAGTTCTGTTCTAGTTCTGTTCTAGTTCTGTTCTAGTTCTGTTCTAGTTCTGTTCTAGTTCTGTTCTAGTTCTGTTCTAGTTCTGTTCTAGTTCTGTTCTAGTTCTGTTCTAGTTCTGTTCTAGTTCTGTTCTAGTTCTGTTCTAGTTCTGTTCTAGTTCTGTTCTAGTTCTGTTCTAGTTCTGTTCTAGTTCTGTTCTAGTTCTGTTCTAGTTCTGTTCTAGTTCTGTTCTAGTTCTGTTCTAGTTCTGTTCTAGTTCTGTTCTAGTTCTGTTCTAGTTCTGTTCTAGTTCTGTTCTAGTTCTGTTCTAGTTCTGTTCTAGTTCTGTTCTAGTTCTGTTCTAGTTCTGTTCTAGTTCTGTTCTAGTTCTGTTCTAGTTCTGTTCTAGTTCTGTTCTAGTTCTGTTCTAGTTCTGTTCTAGTTCTGTTCTAGTTCTGTTCTAGTTCTGTTCTAGTTCTGTTCTAGTTCTGTTCTAGTTCTGTTCTAGTTCTGTTCTAGTTCTGTTCTAGTTCTGTTCTAGTTCTGTTCTAGTTCTGTTCTAGTTCTGTTCTAGTTCTGTTCTAGTTCTGTTCTAGTTCTGTTCTAGTTCTGTTCTAGTTCTGTTCTAGTTCTGTTCTAGTTCTGTTCTAGTTCTGTTCTAGTTCTGTTCTAGTTCTGTTCTAGTTCTGTTCTAGTTCTGTTCTAGTTCTGTTCTAGTTCTGTTCTAGTTCTGTTCTAGTTCTGTTCTAGTTCTGTTCTAGTTCTGTTCTAGTTCTGTTCTAGTTCTGTTCTAGTTCTGTTCTAGTTCTGTTCTAGTTCTGTTCTAGTTCTGTTCTAGTTTCTAGTTCTAGTTCTAGTTCTAGTTCTAGTTCTGTTCTAGTTCTGTTCTAGTTCTGTTCTAGTTCTGTTCTAGTTCTGTTCTAGTTCTGTTCTAGTTCTGTTCTAGTTCTGTTCTAGTTCTGTTCTAGTTCTGTTCTAGTTCTGTTCTAGTTCTGTTCTAGTTCTGTTCTAGTTCTGTTCTAGTTCTGTTCTAGTTCTGTTCTAGTTCTGTTCTAGTTCTGTTCTAGTTCTGTTCTAGTTCTGTTCTAGTTCTGTTCTAGTTCTGTTCTAGTTCTGTTCTAGTTCTGTTCTAGTTCTGTTCTAGTTCTGTTCTAGTTCTGTTCTAGTTCTGTTCTAGTTCTGTTCTAGTTCTGTTCTAGTTCTGTTCTAGTTCTGTTCTAGTTCTGTTCTAGTTCTGTTCTAGTTCTGTTCTAGTTCTGTTCTAGTTCTGTTCTAGTTCTGTTCTAGTTCTGTTCTAGTTCTGTTCTAGTTCTGTTCTAGTTCTGTTCTAGTTCTGTTCTAGTTCTGTTCTAGTTCTGTTCTAGTTCTGTTCTAGTTCTGTTCTAGTTCTGTTCTAGTTCTGTTCTAGTTCTGTTCTAGTTCTGTTCTAGTTCTGTTCTAGTTCTGTTCTAGTTCTGTTCTAGTTCTGTTCTAGTTCTGTTCTAGTTCTGTTCTAGTTCTGTTCTAGTTCTGTTCTAGTTCTGTTCTAGTTCTGTTCTAGTTCTGTTCTAGTTCTGTTCTAGTTCTGTTCTAGTTCTGTTCTAGTTCTGTTCTAGTTCTGTTCTAGTTCTGTTCTAGTTCTGTTCTAGTTCTGTTCTAGTTCTGTTCTAGTTCTGTTCTAGTTCTGTTCTAGTTCTGTTCTAGTTCTGTTCTAGTTCTGTTCTAGTTCTGTTCTAGTTCTGTTCTAGTTCTGTTCTAGTTCTGTTCTAGTTCTGTTCTAGTTCTGTTCTAGTTCTGTTCTAGTTCTGTTCTAGTTCTGTTCTAGTTCTGTTCTAGTTCTGTTCTAGTTCTGTTTTCTGTTCTAGTTCTGTTCTAGTTCTGTTCTAGTTCTGTTCTAGTTCTGTTCTAGTTCTGTTCTAGTTCTGTTCTAGTTCTGTTCTAGTTCTGTTCTAGTTCTGTTCTAGTTCTGTTCTAGTTCTGTTCTAGTTCTGTTCTAGTTCTGTTCTAGTTCTGTTCTAGTTCTGTTCTAGTTCTGTTCTAGTTCTGTTCTAGTTCTGTTCTAGTTCTGTTCTAGTTCTGTTCTAGTTCTGTTCTAGTTCTGTTCTAGTTCTGTTCTAGTTCTGTTCTAGTTCTGTTCTAGTTCTGTTCTAGTTCTGTTCTAGTTCTGTTCTAGTTCTGTTCTAGTTCTGTTCTAGTTCTGTTCTAGTTCTGTTCTAGTTCTGTTCTAGTTCTGTTCTAGTTCTGTTCTAGTTCTGTTCTAGTTCTGTTCTAGTTCTGTTCTAGTTCTGTTCTAGTTCTGTTCTAGTTCTGTTCTAGTTCTGTTCTAGTTCTGTTCTAGTTCTGTTCTAGTTCTGTTCTAGTTCTGTTCTAGTTCTGTTCTAGTTCTGTTCTAGTTCTGTTCTAGTTCTGTTCTAGTTCTGTTCTAGTTCTGTTCTAGTTCTGTTCTAGTTCTGTTCTAGTTCTGTTCTAGTTCTGTTCTAGTTCTGTTCTAGTTCTGTTCTAGTTCTGTTCTAGTTCTGTTCTAGTTCTGTTCTAGTTCTGTTCTAGTTCTGTTCTAGTTCTGTTCTAGTTCTGTTCTAGTTCTGTTCTAGTTCTGTTCTAGTTCTGTTCTAGTTCTGTTCTAGTTCTGTTCTAGTTCTGTTCTAGTTCTGTTCTAGTTCTGTTCTAGTTCTGTTCTAGTTCTGTTCTAGTTCTGTTCTAGTTCTGTTCTAGTTCTGTTCTAGTTCTGTTCTAGTTCTGTTCTAGTTCTGTTCTAGTTCTGTTCTAGTTCTGTTCTAGTTCTGTTCTAGTTCTGTTCTAGTTCTGTTCTAGTTCTGTTCTAGTTCTGTTCTAGTTCTGTTCTAGTTCTGTTCTAGTTCTGTTCTAGTTCTGTTCTAGTTCTGTTCTAGTTCTGTTCTAGTTCTGTTCTAGTTCTGTTCTAGTTCTGTTCTAGTTCTGTTCTAGTTCTGTTCTAGTTCTGTTCTAGTTCTGTTCTAGTTCTGTTCTAGTTCTGTTCTAGTTCTGTTCTAGTTCTGTTCTAGTTCTGTTCTAGTTCTGTTCTAGTTCTGTTCTAGTTCTGTTCTAGTTCTGTTCTAGTTCTGTTCTAGTTCTGTTCTAGTTCTGTTCTAGTTCTGTTCTAGTTCTGTTCTAGTTCTGTTCTAGTTCTGTTCTAGTTCTGTTCTAGTTCTGTTCTAGTTCTGTTCTAGTTCTGTTCTAGTTCTGTTCTAGTTCTGTTCTAGTTCTGTTCTAGTTCTGTTCTAGTTCTGTTCTAGTTCTGTTCTAGTTCTGTTCTAGTTCTGTTCTAGTTCTGTTCTAGTTCTGTTCTAGTTCTGTTCTAGTTCTGTTCTAGTTCTGTTCTAGTTCTGTTCTAGTTCTGTTCTAGTTCTGTTCTAGTTCTGTTCTAGTTCTGTTCTAGTTCTGTTCTAGTTCTGTTCTAGTTCTGTTCTAGTTCTGTTCTAGTTCTGTTCTAGTTCTGTTCTAGTTCTGTTCTAGTTCTGTTCTAGTTCTGTTCTAGTTCTGTTCTAGTTCTGTTCTAGTTCTGTTCTAGTTCTGTTCTAGTTCTGTTCTAGTTCTGTTCTAGTTCTGTTCTAGTTCTGTTCTAGTTCTGTTCTAGTTCTGTTCTAGTTCTGTTCTAGTTCTGTTCTAGTTCTGTTCTAGTTCTGTTCTAGTTCTGTTCTAGTTCTGTTCTAGTTCTGTTCTAGTTCTGTTCTAGTTCTGTTCTAGTTCTGTTCTAGTTCTGTTCTAGTTCTGTTCTAGTTCTGTTCTAGTTCTGTTCTAGTTCTGTTCTAGTTCTGTTCTAGTTCTGTTCTAGTTCTGTTCTAGTTCTGTTCTAGTTCTGTTCTAGTTCTGTTCTAGTTCTGTTCTAGTTCTGTTCTAGTTCTGTTCTAGTTCTGTTCTAGTTCTGTTCTAGTTCTGTTCTAGTTCTGTTCTAGTTCTGTTCTAGTTCTGTTCTAGTTCTGTTCTAGTTCTGTTCTAGTTCTGTTCTAGTTCTGTTCTAGTTCTGTTCTAGTTCTGTTCTAGTTCTGTTCTAGTTCTGTTCTAGTTCTGTTCTAGTTCTGTTCTAGTTCTGTTCTAGTTCTGTTCTAGTTCTGTTCTAGTTCTGTTCTAGTTCTGTTCTAGTTCTGTTCTAGTTCTGTTCTAGTTCTGTTCTAGTTCTGTTCTAGTTCTGTTCTAGTTCTGTTCTAGTTCTGTTCTAGTTCTGTTCTAGTTCTGTTCTAGTTCTGTTCTAGTTCTGTTCTAGTTCTGTTCTAGTTCTGTTCTAGTTCTGTTCTAGTTCTGTTCTAGTTCTGTTCTAGTTCTGTTCTAGTTCTGTTCTAGTTCTGTTCTAGTTCTGTTCTAGTTCTGTTCTAGTTCTGTTCTAGTTCTGTTCTAGTTCTGTTCTAGTTCTGTTCTAGTTCTGTTCTAGTTCTGTTCTAGTTCTGTTCTAGTTCTGTTCTAGTTCTGTTCTAGTTCTGTTCTAGTTCTGTTCTAGTTCTGTTCTAGTTCTGTTCTAGTTCTGTTCTAGTTCTGTTCTAGTTCTGTTCTAGTTCTGTTCTAGTTCTGTTCTAGTTCTGTTCTAGTTCTGTTCTAGTTCTGTTCTAGTTCTGTTCTAGTTCTGTTCTAGTTCTGTTCTAGTTCTGTTCTAGTTCTGTTCTAGTTCTGTTCTAGTTCTGTTCTAGTTCTGTTCTAGTTCTGTTCTAGTTCTGTTCTAGTTCTGTTCTAGTTCTGTTCTAGTTCTGTTCTAGTTCTGTTCTAGTTCTGTTCTAGTTCTGTTCTAGTTCTGTTCTAGTTCTGTTCTAGTTCTGTTCTAGTTCTGTTCTAGTTCTGTTCTAGTTCTGTTCTAGTTCTGTTCTAGTTCTGTTCTAGTTCTGTTCTAGTTCTGTTCTAGTTCTGTTCTAGTTCTGTTCTAGTTCTGTTCTAGTTCTGTTCTAGTTCTGTTCTAGTTCTGTTCTAGTTCTGTTCTAGTTCTGTTCTAGTTCTGTTCTAGTTCTGTTCTAGTTCTGTTCTAGTTCTGTTCTAGTTCTGTTCTAGTTCTGTTCTAGTTCTGTTCTAGTTCTGTTCTAGTTCTGTTCTAGTTCTGTTCTAGTTCTGTTCTAGTTCTGTTCTAGTTCTGTTCTAGTTCTGTTCTAGTTCTGTTCTAGTTCTGTTCTAGTTCTGTTCTAGTTCTGTTCTAGTTCTGTTCTAGTTCTGTTCTAGTTCTGTTCTAGTTCTGTTCTAGTTCTGTTCTAGTTCTGTTCTAGTTCTGTTCTAGTTCTGTTCTAGTTCTGTTCTAGTTCTGTTCTAGTTCTGTTCTAGTTCTGTTCTAGTTCTGTTCTAGTTCTGTTCTAGTTCTGTTCTAGTTCTGTTCTAGTTCTGTTCTAGTTCTGTTCTAGTTCTGTTCTAGTTCTGTTCTAGTTCTGTTCTAGTTCTGTTCTAGTTCTGTTCTAGTTCTGTTCTAGTTCTGTTCTAGTTCTGTTCTAGTTCTGTTCTAGTTCTGTTCTAGTTCTGTTCTAGTTCTGTTCTAGTTCTGTTCTAGTTCTGTTCTAGTTCTGTTCTAGTTCTGTTCTAGTTCTGTTCTAGTTCTGTTCTAGTTCTGTTCTAGTTCTGTTCTAGTTCTGTTCTAGTTCTGTTCTAGTTCTGTTCTAGTTCTGTTCTAGTTCTGTTCTAGTTCTGTTCTAGTTCTGTTCTAGTTCTGTTCTAGTTCTGTTCTAGTTCTGTTCTAGTTCTGTTCTAGTTCTGTTCTAGTTCTGTTCTAGTTCTGTTCTAGTTCTGTTCTAGTTCTGTTCTAGTTCTGTTCTAGTTCTGTTCTAGTTCTGTTCTAGTTCTGTTCTAGTTCTGTTCTAGTTCTGTTCTAGTTCTGTTCTAGTTCTGTTCTAGTTCTGTTCTAGTTCTGTTCTAGTTCTGTTCTAGTTCTGTTCTAGTTCTGTTCTAGTTCTGTTCTAGTTCTGTTCTAGTTCTGTTCTAGTTCTGTTCTAGTTCTGTTCTAGTTCTGTTCTAGTTCTGTTCTAGTTCTGTTCTAGTTCTGTTCTAGTTCTGTTCTAGTTCTGTTCTAGTTCTGTTCTAGTTCTGTTCTAGTTCTGTTCTAGTTCTGTTCTAGTTCTGTTCTAGTTCTGTTAGTTCTAGTTCTAGTTCTGTTCTAGTTCTGTTCTAGTTCTGTTCTAGTTCTGTTCTAGTTCTGTTCTAGTTCTGTTCTAGTTCTGTTCTAGTTCTGTTCTAGTTCTGTTCTAGTTCTGTTCTAGTTCTGTTCTAGTTCTGGTCTAGTTCTGTTCTAGTTCTCTTCTAGTTCTGTTCTAGTTCTGTTCTAGTTCTGTTCTAGTTCTGTTCTAGTTCTGTTCTAGTTCTGTTCTAGTTCTGTTCTAGTTCTGTTCTAGTTCAGTTTTTGTCCCTATTTTAAGTTTAGTTTTAGATTTTGTTTTAGTTTGTTTCTCAAGCAAAAATACCACTTTTTGTATTATTTAAGAAAATAATTGAAAAGCAAACCATAACTCTTAATATGGTTTTCAACATTTTCCCACAGACACGTCTCGGAGATTGCCTGCTAAAAGAAGCCTAGTTTTAGAGCATTTCTACAATAGTATGAATTTGTTGCAATTTCACTTCAGTGTTTGTGTTAGTATGTATGCAGCGATGCCTATAGCTGAGACAATGGAACATCAGTTATTCTATTTATATTAAAGCAATATGGGTAATCACGATATCTCTTGCAGACAATGCAACATTGTGCAAAATAGTAATTATTTAGTCACAAATTGGTGTTTTTATGTTTATTAGATGAAAGTAATAATTTTGTTTTAAGTGCAGTAAAACAATAACTGGGCGGCTCAATATGAAAACCTGCTAAGGTTACTTTTTATATAAATTGAGATTTTGATGCCATGTGGTAGAGAAATGTACGTTTTGTCGATCAACATGTAAGTTTTCTATAATTTGCGTCTTGAAGTGTATAAAAAGGTTCGATAAGAATAACTGCTGAATCCACCCATAGAAAATTTATTTAAGAAAAACTGCTAAGTCCAGCATAACGTACCATATTTTTGTTTTTGAAATATGAAAAATATAAGTTAGTTGTCCTTTCTGTAAAATTTGCTGAATGTGAGTTAGCAGGTTTGAATATTAGGCCGACGTTATGTCAAATAAAAATTTTTAATGTGAATACCCTTGTTAAGAAAACTTCGATATTCGAAGGGAGAAACAGTGCAAGAAATAATAAAAAAAAGTGTAAAAAGTTTTCTTATTGAATAGTATTTTCTATAAACAAATCAAATTTGTAAGTTTTTTCTTTTTTGCCATTATAGTATAAATAAATGAGTTTCTTGAACTTTTCTTTTCTTTTAGTTTTACTGTTTTTGTACCCCCATCAAAGTTTAAGAGTGAACGGAAAAAAGAAATTAAGAAAATTTTTCCTACGACTGACACAAACATGAAAAGGAAGTGAGAGGCACATAGAATGATGATGATGCTATTGTCTTAATTGCACTTTTTCTAACATTTTATTCATTTAGAGAGGAGTAAATTTATTCAATAAAAGGAATAATTATTCATTGAAGAACATTTTTTTTAAGTTTATGCTATCGAGAATAATGTATTTTATTTTTAGCTTCATAGGAAGCTAACAAGAAAATGCATTAGCGTCAATGCTTGCTGCGCGTGACAACAATAACACTAGGGACTGAATGTTCACAGAAGCAGAACCCACGCATCTTTTACGCCTACAAATGAGGCAAAAAAATATAAATCTGACCCGATAACACTTTTAAATTGACTAAAGAATAAAAGCATACACTGCGAAAGCACTATTAAGACTTGGCACTAGTAGCTATTAAATGGAATCCAAAGGGTAGCGCATAACTGAAAAAGAAAACTCAACACATAAAAAACTAAAACCCCTAAAGGGACTGCGTTGCAGTCTTAAACTACGGCATTGAATATTGTTTATAGTTCTGCAAAGTTCTCTTTCAATTTGATTTTAAATTATTTTTTTCATATTAATTTTAAATATTGCTACTACGAGTATGTAAAAATTTAATTTCCTAAAAAAATTCTTTATAAAATTTCATTCTTGCTAAATATTTCTAACACAAAAATTTAATATATTTTTAAAACAAAGGACATAAACAAATAAACTACAACAAAAATAGTAAAAACCTTTTATTCATAAATAATCCTACGTTAAGTAAAAACCATTTATCCTTTCATTTTTCATACATAAACAATACGTGTGAATCCTTTTTATGACATTGTAAATAGAACAAGTATAAATATGACACACTGTGAGACAATATTTATTTTTCTGAAAATTATTCAGAAACTTCCTATTCTTATAAGCAATTTTTCAAAAATTATAAGAAATTTTTCAGAATATATAAGAAAATTTTTAAAAATTTCTTATTTTTATAGCATTTTTTCAAAAATTTCTTGTTTTTATAAGAAACTTTTCAAAAATTTCTTATTTTGATAAGAATTTTTTCAAAAGTTTCTTATTTTTATAAAAAAAAATTATCAAAAATTTCTTATTTTTATAGGAAAATTTTCAAAAATTTTTTATTTTCTTATTTTTCTTAGTCTTATTTTTATTTTTCAAAAATGTCTTATTTTTTTTCGGAAATTTATTAAAAATTTCTCACTTTTATAGGAAAATTTACCATTTTTATAAGATATTATTCAAAAATTTCCTATTTTAATATAAAATTTTTCAAAAATTTAATATTTTTATAGAAATTTTTTCAACAATTTCCTATTTTTATAGACATTTTTTCAAAATTTTCCTATTTTTATAAAAAAATTTTCAAAATTTTTTAATTTTTAAAGGAAGATTTTAAAAATTTCTTATTTTAAAAAGAAATTTTTCAAAAATTTCTTATTTTTATAAAAAACTTTCAATAATTTCTTATTTTTATAAGAAATTTTTTAAAAATTTCTTATTTCTATAAGAAAATTTTTAAAAATTTCTTATTTTTATACATTTTTTTTCAAAAATTTCTTATTTTTATAAATTTCTTTTTCAAAAATTTCTTATTTTTATAATTTTTTTTTTCAAAAATTTCCTATTTTTAAAGGAAATTTTTCAAAAATTTCCTATTTTTAAAGGAAATTTTTCAAAAGTTTTCTATTTTTAAAGGAAATTTTTCAAAAGTTTCCTATTTTTATAGGAAAATTTTCAAAAAATTTATTTTTTCTACTAAAATTTTCAACAATTTCTTATTTTAATAAGAAATGTTTATAAAATTTTCTAGTTTTGAAAGAAATTTTTTAAAAATTTTCTTTTTTATAGGAATTTCCAATAAAAAAAAGAAACTATTTTAAAAAATTTATTTTTTTTTTGGAAATTTTTCAAATGAAAAGAAGAAATTTTTGAAAAATTTCCTATATTAAATTTTTCAAAAATTTCTTCTTTTCATAAGAAATTTTTCAAAAATTTCTTCTTTTATAAGGAATTTTTGAAAAATTTCTTATTTGTATAAGGAATTTTTCAAAAATTTCTTATTATTATAAAAAAATTTTTCAGAAATTTCTGATTTTTGTTAAAAAATTTTTCAGAAATTTCTGATTTTTGTTAAAAAAATTTTCAAAAATTTACGATTTGTGTAAAAAAATTTTTGAAAATTTTCGATTTTTAAACTAAAATTTTTAACAATTTCTTGTTTTTGTAAGAATTTTTTTTAAGTTTCCTACAAAAATAAGAAAGTTTTATAGTAAATAAAATTTTCAAAAAATTGTATATTTTGGGATATTTGTTCAAAATTTCTTTTTTTGTAGGAAATTTTTCAAAATTTTCTTAATTCAATAGGAAATTTTTCTATAATTTATTATTTTTATAGGAAGATTTTAAAAAAATTTAAATTTTTTATAAAATTTTTAAAAAATTTCTTATTTTTATAGGAAATTTTTAAAAAATTTCTCAGTTTAATATCTTTCAAAAGTATCATATTTTAAAGAAAATTTTTTTAAATTTCTTATTTTATAGAAAATTTTCAAAAAATTTCTTATTTTTATAGGAAATTTGTAAAAAAAAAATATTATGTTTATAGGAAATTTTTCAAAAACTTCATATTTTTATAGGAAAATTTTCAAAAATTTCTTATTTTCACAGAAAAATTTTCAAAAGCTTCTTATTTATTTAGGAAATTTTTCAAAAATTTCTTACTTTTATAGAAAATTTTTCAAAAATTTCTTATGTTTATAGGAATATTTTCCAAGAGTTCTTATATTTATATGAAATTTTTCAAAAATTTTTTATGTTTATAGGAAATTTCAAAAAAATATCTTATCGTTAAATTAAATTAAAAAAAATTCGAATTTTTATAGAAAATTTTTTCAAAATTTTTGATTTTTTTATTTTTATAGAAAATTTTTCAAAAATTTCTTTTTTTATATAGAAAATTTTTCAATATTTTTTATTTTAATCAAAAAATAACAAAATAGTCGGGATGTAAATGTTATTCAAAAAGAAGTATATTTGCATTTGATCCCAAATCTGTTACATTTATTTATTAATGTAACAGACCAATTTATTGATAAAAAGCCAATAAATGTTTGCGGAGAAACCAAAGGAAATTTAAGAAAACTCTTGTTGTTTCATAGGAAATTTTGTCAAAAATTTTTGGTTTTTACAGATATTGATTAATTGTAGCACAGTCTCATTTGTGTGGGTTTTGTAGGTATTTAAGTATGTGTAGGTGTTTTGTGAATTTGATATATATATTACTACCCACAAACATTTATCAACTCCACAGAACACCTTAAAACCTAAAAAAATTGTTTAACGTATTTTCAATATTTTTAATATATTTTGATAAAATATGAAAATACAGTGCCTATATGAGGATGTTCCAGAAAACAAATGCAAAATATTTTAAAAAATATTTTAGAGTAAAACTTTTTCTACTATAAACCTTAATCTCTAACATAGTTAACACCCTAATATTGTTATGCAGCAAAAATATTTTCCCAAAATATTGTTTAAGTTTATTGAATATAGAAACAAACATGTTAACAACAACACAATTTCTATGTTTTTACTAAAAAGGTAATAATTTTTGAAAACAAAAAATTTAAACTAAAAATTTATGTTTTTACCATCAAATAAATATAACAAAACAACAGCAGGATTTAAAAACTAACAAACGAAAAAAGCGACCGTCATCAAAAAGGGTTTAATGTTCGAAATTTTTATGTGTTTTTAGAAAATAAAATTCTGGGAAATGTACATTTTTCAACTTAAGCTAAATTTTTAGGAAATAAAGTAATAAAATATAAATTTAAAGTAACCACAACATTTTCATAAACTACATTTCTGCTACCAAATTTCCATTATATTTTGTTTAAAATATTTTCATTTTAGGTTTTTTTTACCCCCTACGGGATGAAAACACACATTGTGTTGATTCGTTTTACTTAATTTTACAAGTATTTGGCAAAGTATTTTAGACATTTAATGAATATTTTCATTCAAATTCATTTAAAATTTCAACAATATATTAAAAAAAATATATATTTTTTTTAGGAAATATTTACAAATTTTCTCATTTTTATAGAAAATTCCGTAAAATATATCTATTTTTATAAGAAATTTAAAAAAAAATCTTATTTTTATGGGATTTTTTTTACATTTCTTATTTGTATACGAAATTTTGTGAAAAATTCCTTATTTTGATAGCAAATTTTATAAAAAATTTTTATTTTTATAGGAAATTTTTCAAAAATTTCTTTTTTTTATAGGACATTTCTGAAAATTTTCTTATCTTTATAGGAAATTATGCAAAAATTTCTTATATTTATAGGAAATATTTCAAAAATTTTTTATTATACCCTTCACCATATAATAATATTGG
The DNA here is from genome assembly GCA_933228675.1 of Stomorhina lunata. Classification (NCBI taxonomy): domain Eukaryota; kingdom Metazoa; phylum Arthropoda; class Insecta; order Diptera; family Rhiniidae; genus Stomorhina; species Stomorhina lunata. The sequence goes on along the minus strand of CAKOFX010000002.1, from coordinate 75,358 downwards.
GCTTATGCTGATGTTTTAAAGCATAGAAATATTGGTCTGAGAACCACCTTTTAGTATACCAATCGACTTAGAATCACTCCCTGAGTTGTTTTAATCGTCCGGCTTACAGGCCGGTTATCCAAGGAAATTTTTCAAAATTTTTTTATTATTATAGGAAAATTTTATTATTATAGGAAAATCCGCTTTTAATTGGAAAATTTTCAAAAATTTTATATTTTTATAGGAAATTTTTCAAAAAAATTATATTTTTAAAGGAAATTTTCCAAAAATTTTATATTTTTATAGAAAATTTTTTTAAAGATTTACTATTATTTTATGAATTTTTTTAAATTTTTTTTATTTTTATAGAAAATTTTTCACAACATTTTTATTTTTATAGTACATTTTTCTAAAATTTCTTATTTTCATAGTAAATTTTTCAAAAGTTTATTATTTTTATTGAAAATTTTTCAAAAGTTTCTTATTTTGTTAGGGAAATTTTTCTAAAATTTGTTATTTTTAAGGAAATTTTGCAAAAATTTCTTTTTTTTTGGGGAACATTTTCAAAAATTTCTTATTTTTATAGGAAATTTTTCAAAAATTTCTTATTATTATAGGAACATTTTTTAAAATTTCCTATTTTTATACGAAATTTTTAAAAAATTTCCTCTTTTTATTGGAAATTTTTCAAAAATTTTATATTTTTATAAGAAATTTTGCAAAAATTTTAAATTTTTAAAGAAAATTTTTCATAGGAAATTTTTTTAAAAGATTTCTATTTTTATATGAAATTTTTAAAATTTTTTTTATTTTTATAAAAAATTTTCACAAAAATCTCATTTTGATAATACATTTTTCTAAAATTTCTTAGTTTCATTGAACATTTTTCAAAAATTTATTATTTTTATTAAAAATTTTTCAAAAGTTTCTTATTTTGTGGGGAATTTTTTCTAAAACTTGTTATTTTTATAGGAAATTTTGCAAAGATTTCTTTTTTTTTGGGGGGAAATTTTTCAAAAATTTCTTATTTTTATAGGAAATTTTTCAAAAATTTTATATTTTTAAAGGAAATTTTTCAAAAAAAAATTATATTTTGATAGGAAATTTTTTTAAAGATTTATATTTTATATGAAATTTTTTACATTTTTTTTTTACAGAAAATTTTCACAAAATTCTTAATTTTATAGTACATTTTTCAAAATTTTTTTATTTTATTAGTAAATTTTTCAAAAGTTTATTATTTTAATTGAAAATTTTTCAAAAGTTTCTTTTTTTTGGGGAAATTTTTCAAAAATTTCTTATTTTTATAGGAAATTTTTCAAAAAATTCTTATTATAGGAAAATTTTCTAAAATTTTCTGTTTTTATAGGAAAGTTTTTCCTCTTTTTATTATAAATTTTTTAAAAATTTTTATATATTTATAGGAAATTTTGCAAAAATTTTATATTTTGACAGAAAACTTAAAAAAAATTTACATTTTAATTTTTTTTCTTTTTATATAAAATCTTCACAAAATTCTATTTTTATAGTACATTTTTCTAAATTTTTTTATTTTCATAGTAAATTTTTCAAAAATTTATTATTTTTATTGAATATTTTTCAAAAGTTGCTTATTTTTTTTAGGGAAATTTTTCTAAAATTTGTTATTTATATAGGAAATTTTGCAAAAATTTATTTTTTTTTTTGGGAAATTTTTCAAAAATTTCTTATTTTTATGGGAAATTTTTAAAAATTTCTTATTTTTATAAGAAAATTTTCAAAATTATTCCATTTTTAAGGGAAATTTTTCAAAAATTTCTTAGTTTATAGGAAATTTTCAAAATTTTTTCATTTTTGTGTGAAATTTTTCAAAAATTTCTTATTTTTATAGGAAATTTTTCAAAATTTTCTTATTTTTGTAAGAAATTTTTCAAAAATTTCTTATTTCTATAGGAAAATTTTCAAAAATTTCTTATTTTTTAAGAACAGTTTTCAAAATGAGAAATTTTTCAAAAATTTCTTATTTCTATAGGAAATCTTTCAAAAATTTCTTATTTTTATAGAAAATCTTTCAAAAATTTCTTATTTTTAAAGAAAATTTTTAAAAAATTTCTTCTTTTTATAGAAATTTTTTAAAAATTTTCTTATTTTTATAGGAAGTTTTTAAAAAAATTTTTTATTTTTACAGGAAATATTTCAACAATTTCTAAAAAAGATAAAAAATGTTTGAAAAATTTCCAATAAAAATAAGAAACTTCTAAAAAGTTTCCTATAAAAATAAAAACTTTTTGAAAGATTTCCCATCAAGATAAGAAATTAAAAAAAAAAATTCTATAAAAATAAGGAATTTTTGAAAAATTTCCTATAAAAATAAGAAAGTTTCCTTTCCTTTAAAAATAAGAAATTTTTGAAAAATTTTCTATAAGAATAAGAATTTTTGAAAAATTTCTTATGAAAATAAGAAATTTTTGACAAATTTCTATAAAAACAAGAAATTTTTAAAAATTTCCTATAAAAAATCTTAAAAAACTTCCAATAAAGATAAGAAATTTTTGAAAAAGTCCTCAAAAAATAAGAAGTTTTAAAAAAAAAGTTCTAAAAAAAAAAATAACAAATCTTTGGAAAATTTCCTATAAAAATAAGAAATTTTTGAAAAATTTTCTATAAGAATAAGAAATTTTTTTTTGAAATTTTTAAAAAATTCTTATTTTTATCCGAATATTTGATCAGAATTTTTGAACTAGTCATCTGAGCCGAAAATATGTACTTCCATTGTGCTTTTTTGCACATAATTGGAAATTGGTTTATATCGCTAAAATACAAGTTTATTTGCTTTTCGTTGCATTTTGAGTAACGAGAGGGAGGGGACGAGTAAAATAATACAAAAAAAGAAACATTGAATGCATAAAAATAACTTACCATTATTCTGCAATATGCTAAGCGCCAACAGAGTCATAAATATCACACCATACAATTCATTACGTATACGAGCTGAGGCCGGGCATAAATAACTATACGAGGCGATAAATGATGATGATGATGTCGAGTGGGAGTAGGGTTTGGTTATGGATCCACTAAATATTGAAGCTGTTGCTGATAAAACATTACATTTCGGCAAAAGGGTAGAAAAAGGGATATTGCAAGTTGTTGCTAAAAGTGATGAGGATGATGGTGATGATGGTGATGCTGTTGTTGTTGCTGTTGATGTTATTATTGTAGATTTTGTTGTTTTAGCAGCGGAATGTTTTGTTTTTTCAATTTTCATACATTTCCCTGGAGCATATACTCGTATATATTGTCGCTGATGTTGTTGAGAATATTTTTGCTGTTTTCCTTTTTTTAAATGTAATTGAAGCTGTTTTCGTTTATCATTATTTGTGGAATCTTTTTTGTTGACTGTTTTTGCTAACACTATTGGTCTTGGTGTTGGTATTGCTGTTGTTGTTGTTGTTGCCTGTGCTAATTTCGTTGCTGAGACCAAAGTTGTTGGGGGTAATAACAATGTCACAATACTTTTTGCTATTAAGCTTATCTTTTTACTACTACAACTACTACTACCATTACTATGAGATCTGCAATTACTACAACAGCTACTGACACCAATGTTTTGTCTACAACTGCTGCTGTGTCTGTGGCAGCTGCTGCTTATAGTTTTCCGAATGTGTGAGCAACATGTACATTTCCTAGAATTACTTGAATTTTTGTTGCATCTCTTTCGCTTGTTTAGTTTATTCGAGTACGAATGTAATTTTGTTGTTCTGGTATTATTTACACTTAATTTACATTTATTACTTGCAGTTCTTTTACACTTTTTTGTTGCTCTAGCTTTAGCTGCCATCATTCTATTGTCCAAAATGTTTACAAAATTTCTGCTGCGGGTTATTATAGGGCTTGTATTAGTCTTAGTGTAGCTGGGTAAATAACTGATACCTCTACGTTTCCACTTTCGTCTCGAAGTTTTGCGTATTTTTCTACTTGATGCTGTTGAATTAAGACGGGTAATGGTAGTGGTAGTTTTTGCTTCTGTTTTAGTATAAATATTTCTAAAATTACATTTATTTTGACTGCAGCTACAACTACAACATGTTTTGTTGCTGCTGCTATTATTGCTAATGCAAATATTTGCTGTTGTTGGACATGCTGCTGCATTAGTGGATGTCGTTTGAAAAAAGTTGCTTAAATATTCAAATGTCATTGTTATTTATTGTAGCACGAAATAGCACAATATAAACAAAAATATGTAAAAATGTTGCTAAAGTTAAAGTTTTTATTTAAATTTTCGTTTTTCACATTTTTATGCATATTTATTTTTGTTTTTTATCTTATTTTATTTTTCAAAAACTTTTTTCTTTTCACAATTTATTTATGTTTTCCTTTTGCTGCAATATTTGTTTAAATTGTTTACAATTATATATGTACATAGATTTTTTTCGAAAATTTATTTTCTATTTTAAATGTAAAATTATTAGATTTTTTTATGTTTACGGCTTTTAAAAATTTATTTTATTTTTTTCAAAATTTAATAACTCCATCATCGTCATCATCACTCCAACAGATAAAATGTGTCAGTCTGAAATTAAAATAAATTTTATATACATAATTAAATATTTATTTGTTTATGTAAATTATATTAAAAATTTAATGGCTAACATTTATAATTTAAATATTTGATATTGTATGAAAAATTTACATATTATAAAATTAAACATTATAAAATTACAAATGCGTTTTGCACAGTGGGTTGAAAAAAATTAAGGAAAATTCAAAAAGAAAGAATATTCGCATTTGATCCCAATCTGTTACATTTATTTGTCAATGTAACAGACAATTTATTGATAAAAGCCAAAAAATGTTTGTTTAGATAACCAATTCCTCGATGTGTATCGATGGTTGGTTCAGGAGGAGAATTCCTACTTTTAGACAGCACGAAAACCTCGCATTATTAGCCTTTCAAAAATTACCACTTTTTTCTTTCCCAATTTATGTCTAATTTTCTCCAGTCGCAAAGCTAGAATCAAAAATTCACAACAAGTTCCTTTTTATCTTTATATGTTAAAAAAAATTTTACATCAAAAATTTTCTACAAAAAAATTTCGCATCAAAAATGTTTTGTAGAAAATTTTGCATCGAAAATTTTAAATAGAAAAATTTTACACTAAAAATCTTTTATAGATACAATTTGCATCGAAAATTTTCTATAGAAACATTTTACACTGAAAATTTTCTATAGAACAAATTTTACACCGAAATTTTTCTATAGAAAAAAAAAAAAAAAAAATTAACACCAAAAATTTTCTAAGGAACAAATTTTACACCGAAAATTTTCTATAGAAAAATTTCACACCAAAAATTTTCTACAGAAAAATCAAAAATTCTATGGAAAAATTTTTCATCGAAAATTTTCTATAAAAAATTATACCCCGAAAATTTTCTGTAGATTTATTTTACACCAACAATTTTCTATAGAGAAATTTCACACCAAAAATTTTCTATACAAAAACCAAAAATTGTATGGAAAAATTTTTCATTGAAAATTTTCTATAAAAAATTATACCCCGAAAATTTTCTGTAGATAAATTTTACACTGAAAATTTTCTATAGAGAAATTTTACACCGAAAATTTTCTATAGAAAAATTTTACAAAGAAAATATTCTATAGAACAAATTTTACAACACAAATTTTTGATAAAAAAATTAACATCAACATTTTTTAGTAAAAAAAATTGACATTGAAAATTTCCAATAAAAAATTTTCCACCAAAAATTATGTATAAAAAACGTCAACCAAAAATTTTCTATAGAAAAATTTTGCATCTAAAACTTTCTTAAGAAAAATTTTACAAAAAATTTTACACCGAAAATTTTCAACCAAAAATTTTCTATAGAAAAACTTTCCACCAAAAGTTTTCAATAGTAAAATTTTCCACCGAAAATTTTCTATGGAAAAATTTTCCACCGAAAATTTTCTATGGAAAAATTTTCCACCGAAAATTTTCTATGGAAAAATTTTCCACCGAAAATTTTCTATAGAAAAATTTTCGACCGAAAATTTTCTATACAAAAATTTTCCACCAAAAATTTTCTATAGAAAAATTTTACACCAAAATTTTTCTATAGAAAAATTTTACACCGAAAATTTTCTATAGAAAAATTTTACACCGAAAATTTTCTATAGAAAAATTTTACACCGAAAATTTTCTATAGAAAAATTTTACACCGAAAATTTTCTATAGAAAAATTTTACACCGAAAATTTTCTATAGAAAAATTTTACACCGAAAATTTTCTATAGAAAAATTTTACACCAAAATTTTCTATTGAAAAATTTTACGCCAAAAATTTTCTATTGAAAAATTTTATACCAAAAATTTTCTATTGAAAAATTTTACACCAAAAATTTTCTATAGAAAAATTTTGATGTTAAATTTTTCGATAGAATTAATAAAAAAAATTTTCTATTGCAAAATTTTACACCAAAATTTTTCTATAGAAAAATCTTATATCAAAATTTCTTAATAAAAAAACTTACGTCGAAAATATTCTATAGAAAAATTTTCCACCGAAAATTTTTTGTAGAATAACTTTAATCTGAAAATTTTCCATCAAAATTTTACACCGAAAATTTTCTATAGAAAAATTTTACATAAAAAATTTTCTATAGAAAAATTTTACACCAAAAATTATCTTTAGAAAAAATTTCTATAGAAAAATTTTACACAAAAAATAATTTATAGAAAAAATTTGAACTGAAAATTTTTTATAGAAATATTTTAAATCAGAAATTTTCTATAGAAAATTATTACGTATACAATTTTCTATAGAAAAATTTTACATAGAAACATTTTACACCGAAATTTTTCTACAGAAAAATATTACACCGAAATTTTTCTACAGAAAAATTTTACACCGAAATTTTTCTACAGAAAAATATTACACCGAAATTTTTCTACAGAAAAATATTACACCGAAATTTTTCTACAGAAAAATTTTACACCGAAATTTTTCTATAGAAAAATTGTATATCGAAATTTTTCTATGGAAAAAACTTTAGATGTAAGTAAAATTTAAATTTAAATTATTTATTGGAAAATTTTACATCTAAAATTTTCCATACAAAAATTTCACACCAAAAATTGTATATAAAATAATTTTACACTGAAACATTTCCATACAAAAATGTAACACCGAAAATTTTCTGTAGAAAAATGTTACACCAAAAATTTTCTATAGTAAAATTTTACACCAAAAATTTTTTATTGAAAAATTTTACGCCGAGAATTTTCTGTAGAAAGATTTTACACCAAAAAGTTTTATAGTCAAATTTTACACCAAAAATTTTCTATAGAAACTTTTTATCCTGTACAAATAACTTTTGCACCCTAGAACTATTAAGAGAAATAGTAATAAAAAACTAAAAAAATTAGTTTTTGGGGATTTTAAAAAATTTTTTAGGAATATTCTATAAAATAATTTTACACTTAAACATTTCCATACAAAAATGTTACACCGAAAATTTTCTGTAGAAAAATTTTGCTGACAATTTTTTTTTCTTTTTATTTTTGAATTTTATCATCAAAAAATCTATTTAAGTAAAAATTTTATTAAAATACATTAACAAAATAATGTAATATTGAATTATGAAATCTTAATTTTTTTTTTGGGATTTAAAAAAATGTTTGGTTATTTTCGGATATCTGTCATCTTTCCCAAAATTTTATTCAAACCGTAAAAAGACCACATTCTGTTGAATTGAAGCTATAAACAGCGGCCATCATTTGGTTGTATGTAAAATTCAATTAAAGGTTGAGGCTCTGAGGTCTGATACGGCGAAAGCTGATAAGAAATAAAGTCTAAGCACCAAAAAAGGGTGACCCCAAAGACTGCAATAACTATAGTAGTATAACACTTCTTTCAATACCTAGCAAAATTCTAAGTCGTGTAATTTTGAGAATAATATCGGATGCAGTTTCCTCTACACTCCGCAAAAATCAGCTTGAATTCAGTTGATTCAGTTTGCCTAGTGTTGACCTAATTAACAAACTAAGAACACCCCATTTACCTAGCGCTTATCGACTTTATGAATGCCTTCGACAGTGTTAATAGGTGCTATCTATGGAGAATTTTAGATAATTTTCAACGAAAATTCTGAACTTAATTAGGGAAATGTATGTGGCTTTTAAAGGTCGAGTCCTACGCAAAAGGTAAATTGTCAAATCCGTTCGCAGTTACTGCTGGAGTAAGGCAGGCATATATCTTGTCACCTATACTTTTCATCCTCGCCATCGACGTCATAATTCCCATTGCTCTGAATGCGACAGATATGGTATCCATTGGTTACCCTTTAAACAACTCAAAAACTTGGAATATGTTGATTAGGTATGTCTTCTTAGTCAAAGCTCAGGTCGCCTTCAAGAAAATACTAACGCTATCACCGCTGAATTTTGGCGTGAGTTTTTGTCAATTCCTAAATAAATCGACACTTAAAATATTGAAGTTGTGTTGATATTAAGTGACATATTATATGACTTTACATAAGTACAATACATTTTTTCTCTACTTTATTAAAACAAAAAGCGAAGAATCACCACCCATCCTAATAAATTTATGTACAATGATCCAATAACTTTTTGTGACTATTAAATTTTCAATTGTTATAGTTTTTGTATAATGACCGGACAATAAAACTTTAATTACGAATACGAGTATCATTTACACTTTATCGTGTAATAAAAAGCGTAAATGAGAATGAATTGAGTTTATGTGAAAAAACTCTGTACAACAATACAAAAGTATATTTCCACTAAATAGAAAAAAAAAAGGTCAGATTACAAACGGAAAAAAATTCATGCTATGCTTCTTCCCTCACCCAATGCTTACACAAAGTGTCTTTGTCATTAATACTAAATGTTTATATGTTTTTTTACAATTATTTTCAAAGAAAATAAGTGTAAAAATATTTACAAACAAAAGAAAAACGTAAAATTATAATAAAAAGAACATTGAAGATTTTAAAGCGCTTAAGCTAGAAAAACAGACAAAATAAAAAAAAAAAACAAAAAAAAACATTAAAAAGGTAAAGACAAAAAATATTACAATTAAAATGACACTTAGTAAAAATTATGATATTTAATATATAAAGAATAATGACACCTTTTTACGTTGTTGTTTTTTCATTTCATTTATTGTATATCCTTTGTATTATTAAGGACATGCTTTGACAACTTATATGTTTAAATAAATATTATTAAGTTGCTTTCCTTAACTAAACACACAATGATTGTATATAATTAAAATTTTGTTAATATAAAGCATATAGAAATATGACCAATCATATTCTTAGTCATAGTCTAGTCATAGTCTAGTCATAGTCTAGTCATAGTCTAGTCATAGTCTAGTCATAGTCTAGTCATAGTCTAGTCATAGTCTAGTCATAGTCTAGTCATAGTCTAGTCATAGTCTAGTCATAGTCTAGTCATAGTCTAGTCATAGTCTAGTCATAGTCTAGTCATAGTCTAGTCATAGTCTAGTCATAGTCTAGTCATAGTCTAGTCATAGTCTAGTCATAGTCTAGTCATAGTCTAGTCATAGTCTAGTCATAGTCTAGTCATAGTCTAGTCATAGTCTAGTCATAGTCTAGTCATAGTCTAGTCATAGTCTAGTCATAGTCTAGTCATAGTCTAGTCATAGTCTAGTCATAGTCTAGTCATAGTCTAGTCATAGTCTAGTCATAGTCTAGTCATAGTCTAGTCATAGTCTAGTCATAGTCTAGTCATAGTCTAGTCATAGTCTAGTCATAGTCTAGTCATAGTCTAGTCATAGTCTAGTCATAGTCTAGTCATAGTCTAGTCATAGTCTAGTCATAGTCTAGTCATAGTCTAGTCATAGTCTAGTCATAGTCTAGTCATAGTCTAGTCATAGTCTAGTCATAGTCTAGTCATAGTCTAGTCATAGTCTAGTCATAGTCTAGTCATAGTCTAGTCATAGTCTAGTCATAGTCTAGTCATAGTCTAGTCATAGTCTAGTCATAGTCTAGTCATAGTCTAGTCATAGTCTAGTCATAGTCTAGTCATAGTCTAGTCATAGTCTAGTCATAGTCTAGTCATAGTCTAGTCATAGTCTAGTCATAGTCTAGTCATAGTCTAGTCATAGTCTAGTCATAGTCTAGTCATAGTCTAGTCATAGTCTAGTCATAGTCTAGTCATAGTCTAGTCATAGTCTAGTCATAGTCTAGTCATAGTCTAGTCATAGTCTAGTCATAGTCTAGTCATAGTCTAGTCATAGTCTAGTCATAGTCTAGTCATAGTCTAGTCATAGTCTAGTCATAGTCTAGTCATAGTCTAGTCATAGTCTAGTCATAGTCTAGTCATAGTCTAGTCATAGTCTAGTCATAGTCTAGTCATAGTCTAGTCATAGTCTAGTCATAGTCTAGTCATAGTCTAGTCATAGTCTAGTCATAGTCTAGTCATAGTCTAGTCATAGTCTAGTCATAGTCTAGTCATAGTCTAGTCATAGTCTAGTCATAGTCTAGTCATAGTCTAGTCATAGTCTAGTCATAGTCTAGTCATAGTCTAGTCATAGTCTAGTCATAGTCTAGTCATAGTCTAGTCATAGTCTAGTCATAGTCTAGTCATAGTCTAGTCATAGTCTAGTCATAGTCTAGTCATAGTCTAGTCATAGTCTAGTCATAGTCTAGTCATAGTCTAGTCATAGTCTAGTCATAGTCTAGTCATAGTCTAGTCATAGTCTAGTCATAGTCTAGTCATAGTCTAGTCATAGTCTAGTCATAGTCTAGTCATAGTCTAGTCATAGTCTAGTCATAGTCTAGTCATAGTCTAGTCATAGTCTAGTCATAGTCTAGTCATAGTCTAGTCATAGTCTAGTCATAGTCTAGTCATAGTCTAGTCATAGTCTAGTCATAGTCTAGTCATAGTCTAGTCATAGTCTAGTCATAGTCTAGTCATAGTCTAGTCATAGTCTAGTCATAGTCTAGTCATAGTCTAGTCATAGTCTAGTCATAGTCTAGTCATAGTCTAGTCATAGTCTAGTCATAGTCTAGTCATAGTCTAGTCATAGTCTAGTCATAGTCTAGTCATAGTCTAGTCATAGTCTAGTCATAGTCTAGTCATAGTCTAGTCATAGTCTAGTCATAGTCTAGTCATAGTCTAGTCATAGTCTAGTCATAGTCTAGTCATAGTCTAGTCATAGTCTAGTCATAGTCTAGTCATAGTCTAGTCATAGTCTAGTCATAGTCTAGTCATAGTCTAGTCATAGTCTAGTCATAGTCTAGTCATAGTCTAGTCATAGTCTAGTCATAGTCTAGTCATAGTCTAGTCATAGTCTAGTCATAGTCTAGTCATAGTCTAGTCATAGTCTAGTCATAGTCTAGTCATAGTCTAGTCATAGTCTAGTCATAGTCTAGTCATAGTCTAGTCATAGTCTAGTCATAGTCTAGTCATAGTCTAGTCATAGTCTAGTCATAGTCTAGTCATAGTCTAGTCATAGTCTAGTCATAGTCTAGTCATAGTCTAGTCATAGTCTAGTCATAGTCTAGTCATAGTCTAGTCATAGTCTAGTCATAGTCTAGTCATAGTCTAGTCATAGTCTAGTCATAGTCTAGTCATAGTCTAGTCATAGTCTAGTCATAGTCTAGTCATAGTCTAGTCATAGTCTAGTCATAGTCTAGTCATAGTCTAGTCATAGTCTAGTCATAGTCTAGTCATAGTCTAGTCATAGTCTAGTCATAGTCTAGTCATAGTCTAGTCATAGTCTAGTCATAGTCTAGTCATAGTCTAGTCATAGTCTAGTCATAGTCTAGTCATAGTCTAGTCATAGTCTAGTCATAGTCTAGTCATAGTCTAGTCATAGTCTAGTCATAGTCTAGTCATAGTCTAGTCATAGTCTAGTCATAGTCTAGTCATAGTCTAGTCATAGTCTAGTCATAGTCTAGTCATAGTCTAGTCATAGTCTAGTCATAGTCTAGTCATAGTCTAGTCATAGTCTAGTCATAGTCTAGTCATAGTCTAGTCATAGTCTAGTCATAGTCTAGTCATAGTCTAGTCATAGTCTAGTCATAGTCTAGTCATAGTCTAGTCATAGTCTAGTCATAGTCTAGTCATAGTCTAGTCATAGTCTAGTCATAGTCTAGTCATAGTCTAGTCATAGTCTAGTCATAGTCTAGTCATAGTCTAGTCATAGTCTAGTCATAGTCTAGTCATAGTCTAGTCATAGTCTAGTCATAGTCTAGTCATAGTCTAGTCATAGTCTAATCATAGTCTACTCATACTCGTAGTCTAGTCATAGTCAATATTTAAAGTGCATTATTTATTTTATCGTATTTGTATCTAATTTAACTAAATTTTTAATTTGCAAAAAATGTTTAAATAAAGTTTTATCTTTTCCGGTTTTGCTCTTAAAATCTTTCTTAGCCAAGTTTCGTTTCACCTTTTTAACTTTATGTAATAAATTATTTTCTCTTTTGTATAGATTTTTTTGTATGTGTTTTTGAGCTTATTTTGCTATTCAACCAAAAACAGGTAAAAACTCATTATTTTTAAATTTGAGATGGCAAAATGGAATAAAAGTGTTTGGCTTAAATGTTAGTCTTATAAACATTTCCATGAATAGCCAACAGCAGCCAAATATTTAATGTGTAAATTTTGTTAGTTTGTATTTAAGTTTAAGTTACGAATATATTTGAGCTGTAAATAGTACACGTGTGGGTATTTAGTATCTAGAATAAAGGAATGTATTCACATAGAGGAGGGCACATTGTATATCTTTGTCGAAGTGGAAGTAATTGCACTCACTTATTGGAGAATACACTCTTTTAAATTTCATTATTTTCAGCAAATTACGTTTGCATTTAGCAACACTTAAAGTATACTTTATTTTTTTCTCTAAA
>CAKOFX010000002.1:0-57500 GCA_933228675.1 Stomorhina lunata | reverse complement strand
ACAGGAGCTAAGATCAAATGTGAACCGATTTTGGCCGATTTTAATACCAATACTAAGAAATGAAGAATATTTATGCCAAATTTCAGTGACCTATATCCTCTCAGACAGATAGACAGACAGACAGACAGACAGACAGATAGATAGATAGACAGACAGACAGACAGACGGACAGACAGACAGACAGACAGACAGACAGACAGACAGACAGACAGACAGACAGACAGACAGACAGACAGACAGACAGACAGACAGACAGACAGACAGACAGACAGACAGACAGACAGATAGACAGACAGACAAACAAACAAACAAACAAACAAACAAACAAACAAACAGACAGACAGACAGACAGACAGACAGACAGACAGACAGACAGACAGACAGACAGACAGACAGACAGACAGACAGACAGACAGACAGACATACAGACAGACAAACAAACAAACAAACAAACAAACAAACAAACAGACAGACAGACACACAGACAGACAGATAGACAGACAGACAGACAGACAGACAGACAGACAGACAGACAGACAGACAGACAGACAGACAGACAGACAGACAGACAGATATACAGACAAATATACAGACAGACAGACAGACAGACAGACAGACAGACAGACAGACAGACAGACAGACAGACGGACGAACAGACAGACAGACAGACAGACAGACAGACAGACAGACAGACAGACCGACAGACAAACAGAAAAACAGACAGACAAAAAGACAAACAGAGAAACAGACAACCAGACAGACAGACAGACAGACAGACAGACAGACAGGCAGACAGACAGACAGACAGACAGACAGACAGACAGACAGACAGACAGACAGACAGACAGACAGACAGACAGACAGACAGACAGACAGACAAACAGACAAACAGACAAACAGACAAACAGACAAACAGACAAACAGACAAACAGACAAACAGACAAACAGACAGACAGACAGAAAGACAGACAGACAGACAGACAGATGGTGGGTACGTTATATGTTACATATTATTTAGTTTATCCTAAAAGTATGCTACACAAATGTTTTTGAAATATTTATCTTAGATTTCGATCAATATCGAAGGCGGCGGTATTGCTCTGCTCATTTGTTAGTGGCATTGGTTATGACCAGATATTTCCCTCTTTATTCGATACAGGTGCTTGGATACACCCGTTCCTCTGCCTATTTGGATTTTTTTGCCTGACATGATTTAATTGTTGATATTCGCGCTGTTCTTGCTATTGGATCTGAGAGGTTTCGGCATCATTTAAGATCCCTTATGGCTTGTCTTCTATCTTTAATTAGCTGCCACGTTTTAATAAATTCACATGCTCCAGTAAAACATTTTTTTTATTCTGTGTATTTCATCAGTCGTTATATTCAAAATGTAAAAATTAAGCCCACCCTAATAAAAACATTGTGTTAACAATTCTATTTAAGAAAAGTGATTTGGGTCTTCTACACATTTCCCATTTCATAAGCATTTTGCTATTCTCAAAATGTTTTCTTTAACTAAAGTAACAAAATACTTTTTTTCTACACATTTTCCTTCTATTTCATTTCCCTGCTCTAACAACTCATTTGTCTCGTCGTTTAGTTAGGTTTCCCTTAAATGTTTTTCTGAGTAAATTCTGGGTCTTTGTAACCAAGCGTTAATTTGTTTTACGCTTTGTATTTCTAGTTTCGAAACATTTTTTTTTTGTAGTCATGTTATGGGGGAAATTTTATTCAAAATTTAGTCATGGCTAAACAGACATTTTTTTCTTGGTTTTCATTTTGTTGCCTTGATTTGGAAATTATCAAAACCAAAATAAGCTTTAGACTTAATTGAAATTACAAGAAATTAGTTGGGCTAGAAATTTTTGTCAAGTATATTTAATTGGTATAGAATAAAATAAACACTTTGCTCTAATTAATTTGTATCTTTTTTGTTTTACAAAAAAATTTAATTTTAATAATTATATTAAGTAATAAGATTTGATAAGAAACAAGAATAGAATCTTCTTTGGAATTTACTCAAGATAATAGCATAAAGATAAATATATAGAGTAAAAGATAACATTTTAAGGCAATTTCATTCCGTTTTGTTGGTTTCCAAGGAAAACATTAATTAGTATATGTGACCCGATCTATGAAAAGGGAAAAGACTTAATGACACGAAAACAAAATTTCGAAAAATTATTTAAAAATTTCGAAAAATTAGCCAATTTTTCGATATTTTGTTTTTGAGTCATATGCCACTTTTTCATAGACCGGGTCACATATAGGGTTTTCAAACTAATATAAAATGTCAATGTCAATTGCTTCATTTGAAAAACAATATTAAATTAATTTCTAAACTAATTATTTGGCTTAGAAATTATCTTTTTCTTATAAAATATTAAATGTATCCATATGGATACAATACCAAAAAGGGTTTAATTATAAAATTTTAAGCTCTTTAGTGAATTTCCTTAATTTAACTCTTAAAATAAGACATTAAAACTTTAATCATTTATCAAATTTTCCAAGATTTTACACTTCTTTCTCATTAAGAGCCTATCAGACTCATTAAATCAACTATTATCGCCAGGGTGACAAAAAAAAAAAACATTACCCATTTCACTACCAAAAACAAAAATTAATTTTCAAAGTCTTTTATTTATAAATCGAAATAAATTTGCAATTAACAATAGCAAAAACACAAACGATTTTCACAAATACTAAAATATTAAATTTCCCAAGAAAAATGTTTTGACCTCATTCTTTGGAAAATAGAAAATTTATTTGGCTTTAGTTATCTTTTTTCGTCATGACAATAAATCACATGTTCTTTGATATTTTTTTTTGTTTGTTTCCCTTCCGCCGGCTAAAACTCTTACAAAAACAAAACTCCAAAACATAAATTCTCCTCACCAACGCATTTTTGCACAAACTCTATAATGGGCAGAGACACAAATATGCCTTCTATATTATCCTATTTAGATTTTTGTGGTAAAGAGAAGGTAGGGCGTAAAACAATTGTCCTAAAAAAGTTATTTTGGAAACATGAAACTGTTTTGTGTTCTTCTCTACTTTTGATTTCAATTCCAGTTAAAATAAAACTGGACAAAAACTGAATTGTTACAAAAAGAACATCTATAACTCGTGTTAGTTTTAGTTTCCGGTATTCTATTATGTCGCTTTGGTACCCTATACCATCATAAGTATAAGTAGCTATTGACAACTTTTACTCGTCATATTTGTAGTTGTTCATATCAATTCCAAGTATTTTCTATCCTATTAGTTTAATTGGAATTCAGGATTCTTAGGAGGCCAACAGAAAACTTAGATGATTATAATAGAAATTATGTTTTTCCTCTATCAGCGAAATACGAGTAGAAATATCTAAGTATGTAAAAAAAACGTAAAGTTTTTTATTTCATTTAGGGCAACTGGGATATTTAATGAATACACCAGTTTCTTACATTTTCATAGTAGTAAAGTTCAACGGAAGAATTATGCTTTTATCATTAAATATTACGAGAAAGTTGAGATTTAAGTACATTTACTCAACTTTACCAAGTAAATTGAAACACTAAACTTTAGTCATGTTCTTTGCTGATATTAGAAAATCTACTACTTATAGGAAATTAAAAAAAATCACTATTTATAGGAAATTTTCGAAAATTTACCATTCATAAGAAAATTTTCGAAAATTTACTAAATATTTATAGGGAACTTTTAAAAATTTTCTATTAAAATAAATTTTTTTACAAAATTAAGTATTTGTAAAAAAATTTTAGAAAATTTACTATTTACAGAAAATTTTAGAAAATTTACTATTTACAGAAAATTTTTCGAAAACTTACTATTTATATAAAATTTTTCCAAAATTTTCTATACATAGAAAATTTTGCCAAAATTTTCTATACATAGAAAATTTTGCCAAAATTTACTCATTATAGGAAATTTTTTTATTTATATTAAATTTTCGAAAATTTACTATTTAAAAGAAATTTTTCAATAATTTACGAATTATAAAAAATTTTTGGAAAATTTAATATTTATAGGAAATTTTTTGAAAATTTAATATTCATAGGATTTTTTTCGAAAATTGACTATTCCTAGGAAATTTTTGAAAAAATTTACTATTTGTAGGAAGTTTTTCGAAAATTTATTATTTTTAGGATATTTTTCAAAAATTGACTATTCATAGGAAATTTTTGAAAAATTTAGCAATTTTAGAAAATTTTTCGAAAATATATTATTTTTAGTAAGTTTTCAAAAAATTTATTTATAGGAAATTTTTCTAAAACTTACTATTTATAGGAAGTTTTTGAAAAATTTACTATTCATAGGAAATTTTTGGAAAATTTACTAATTATAGCAAATTTTTCGAAAATTTATTATTTTTAGGAAATTTTTCGAAAATTTATTATCTAAAATTTACTATTACAAGAAATTTTTTCGAAAATCTATTATTTATAAAAAAATTTTCCAAAATTTACTGTTTAAAGGAATTTTTTTTTAAATTTTCAAAAATTAATTATATATGGGATTTTTTTTTAATTTACTTTTTTTATTGGAAATTTTTAAAAAATTTCCTTTTTTTATAGGAAATTTTACAAAAATTTCCTATTTTTATAAGAAGTTTTTCAAAAATTTCCTATTTTTATAGGAAATTTTTCAAAAATTTCCTATTTTTATAGGAAATTTTTCAAAAATTTCCTATTTTTATAGAAAATTTTTCAAAAATTTCCTATTTTTATAGGAAATTTTTCAAAAATTTCCTATTTATATAGGAAATTTTTGAAAAATTTCTTATTTTTATAGGAAATTTTTCAAAAATTTCCTTTTTTTATAGGAAATTTTTAAAAATTTCCTATTTTTATTGGAAATTTTTCAAAAATTTCCTATTTTTATAGGAAATTTTTCAAAAATTTCCTATTTTTATAGGAAATTTTTCATAAATTTCCTATTTTTATAGGAAATTTTTCAAAAATTTCCTATTTTTATAGGAAATTTTTCAAAAATTTCCTATTTATATAGGAAATTTTTGAAAAATTTCTTATTTTTATAGGAAATTTTTCAAAAATTTCCTATTTTTATAGGAAATTTTTCAAAAATTTCCTATTTTTATAGGAAATTTTTCAAAAATTTCCTATTTTTATAGGAAATTTTTCAAAAATTTCCTATTTTTATAGGAAATTTTTCATAAATTTCCTATTTTTATAGGAAATTTTTCAAAAATTTCCTATTTTTATAGGAAATTTTTCAAAAATTTCCTATTTTTATAGGAAATTTTTCAAAAATTTCCTATTTTTATAGGAAATTTTTCAAAAATTTCCTATTTTTATAGAAAATTTTTCAAAAATTTCCTATTTCTATAAGAAATTTTCAAACATTTCTTATTTTTATACGACATTTTTCAAAAATTTCCTATTTTTATAGGAAATTTTTCAAAAATTTCCTATTTTTATAGGAAATTTTTCAAAAATTTCCTATTTTTATAGGAAATTTTTCAAAAATTTCCTATTTTTATAGGAAATTTTTCAAAAATTTCCTATTTTTATAGGAAATTTTTCAAAAAGTTCCTATTTTTATAGGAAATTTTTCAAAAATTTCCTATTTTTATAGGAAATTTTTCAAAAATTTCCTATTTTTATAGGAAATTTTTCAAAAATTTCCTATTTTTATAGGAAATTTTTCAAAAATTTCCTATTTTTATAGGAAATTTTTCAAAAATTTCCTATTTTTATAGGAAATTTTTCAAAAATTTCCTATTTTTATAGGAAATTTTTCAAAAATTTCCTATTTTTATAGGAAATTTTTCAAAAATTTCCTATTTTTATAGGAAATTTTTCAAAAATTTCCTATTTTTATAGGAAATTTTTCAAAAATTTTCTATTTTTATAGGAAATTTTTCAAAAATTTCCTATTTTTATAGGAAATTTTTCAAAAATTTCCTTTTTTTATAGGAAATTTTTCAAAAATTTCCTATTTTTATAGGAAATTTTTCAAAAATTTCCTATTTTTATAGGAAATTTTTCAAAAATTTCCTATTTTTATAGGAAATTTTTTAAAAATTTCCTATTTTTATAGGAAATTTTTCAAAAATTTCCTATTTTTATAGGAAATTTTTCAAAAATTTCCTATTTCCTATAAAAATAGGAAATTTTTTTAAAAATTTCCTATAAAAATAGGAAATTTTTGAAAAATTTCCTATAAAAATAGTAAATTTTTGAAAAATGTCGTATAAAAATAAGAAATGTTTGAAAATTTCTTATAGAAATAGGAAATTTTTGAAAAATTTTCTATAAAAATAGGAAATTTTTTAAAATAGTAAATTTTTGAAAAATTTCCTTTAAAAGTAAATTTTTTTAATAGTAAATTTTTAAAAAAATTTGTATAAATAGTTATTTAGTATTTTTTTTAACATAATTTTTTTAAAAATTAATGACATAAACAATAATAGTTATTAAAATTGTAAATTCTGTAAGGCCCATTAACGCACCCCTGGTATCACTTGCCAAGGATGTTAGAGAATTTGCAAATATAGCACCGTTGGGTATAATATTTGGAATAATTAGCATCATTAATGGCTTAACCCGATCAGTTTTTAATTTCTGAAACTCTCTTACCTAGTAAAATAAATTAGATAAATAAAATTGAAATAAGTACAATTATAAGTTCTTACAATTTCTGGTGACATAGGCTGAGTATCCTTATAGTCAATCCACAACACTTTTCCTTCACAATTCAATTGGACCCAAGAACCGTGATAAGCATAAAACTCTTTCATTTCCGATTGTATCCAATAGTTAAGATTATGATTTGGTATACTTGTGTTGCTAAATGCTTGTCGGACATGTTGAAGGTGTTCTTGTAAAAGACCAATACTTGAGTTCTTATGAGTGGGATGAAGCTAAATTTAATATTTTTTCTTAAAGTACAGTTAATATAAAGAATCCAAGTATATTTACATGTATTGGAAATGATAAAATAACCAAACCATTTTCCTTATTGAGAGCATCTACAAAATATTCAACTTCTGTGCTTTTAAAGACAACATTAAATTCTCCCGGAAATGTTGTATTTTCAAAAGTTGATGAAGCCTGTACTTTTTCCAGAAAATTAAAGTAAATTTCCTCAAAAACATATGTTCCCTTGGCTCCCAGAGATTTTTTAAAATTTATTTTAATTTTTGGTTGAGTTTCAATAAATTCCAAAACAATTTCGAGAACGCGATAAGTGTTGTGCAGACTCGTTTCAACGGGCTCTACATCAAAGTTTAGAAATTCTATAGTTTCTTCAGTATTAAGTCTTTGAAAATCGGTCCGGTTTTCAAGACCCATTTGATGTTTGCCATTTTTGCATTTATCATACAAATCATTCGAGGAAAGAACTAAAGTGGTTTAATGTACATTATGAAACAAATCAGAAAGTATTATAGTTAGTCAAGACCGGCTATTTGATACCCTTTACCATTAAGCTTAAATATGGACTAATTATCAACAAACTTTTTCTTCGGCTTTAGATAGAGGTATGTTTTTTTGAGGAACAGTAGATAGGGCTAGAACCCAGTTAAAATATATGTTATACTTAGTAGTCGACGTGCAATCCAACTGAGCTACAGCAGCCGAAAATTGTCGTATAAGTACTAGAACCAACTTAAAGGTATCTTTTAAACCAATATTATGCATTATTAAAATTCTTTCTATCTTTGATGGTAAAGGGCATAAATAAGTGCCTAATTTTAAAAAATTATTAAAAATTACCTGCAGCTATAAAAGTACTCAGCAA
Source organism: Stomorhina lunata (assembly GCA_933228675.1). Classification (NCBI taxonomy): domain Eukaryota; kingdom Metazoa; phylum Arthropoda; class Insecta; order Diptera; family Rhiniidae; genus Stomorhina; species Stomorhina lunata. Next base: position 49,733 of record CAKOFX010000002.1, on the reverse strand, counting down.
TAATCCAGGTAGAATTATATGTTTGCAAACAAATTGTAGATTATAAAATATCATGCTGTTCTCAACAAAAAATTTTAACTGAATTTAGTTGAGTTTTATTTATATAAGAAAAACAATTACCCATATCGAAATCTATTAATTGAATTGAAATTTTGAAAATAAATTTATAATAAACAAAGTTCAAACTAAATGTTTTTTATGCAATTTTATTACACTGAAAGCCAAATAGAGTTATTCCCAAAGGAGTAGTTTAGAGTGTTACCTTGCTTAACGTGGGCCATTTCCTATCGGGTGTTTTAATATCCAATAATAGTCAATTTCTGAAAAATTTCCTATAAATATTAAATTTTTAAAAAATTTCCTATAAAAATAGGAAATTTTTGAAAAATTTCCTATAAAAATAGGAAATTTCTCAAAAATTTCCTATTTTTATAGGAAATTTTTGAAAAATTTTCTATAAAAATAGGAAATTTTTGAAAAATTTCCTATAAAAGAAGGAAATTTTTGAAAAATTTCCTATAAAAATAGGAAATTTTTGAAAAATTTCCTATAAAAATAGGAAATTTTTGAAAAATTTCCTATAAAAATAGGAAATTTTTGAAAAATTTCCTATAAAAATAGCAAATTTTTGAAAAATTTCGTATAAAATTTTTAAAATTTTTGAAAAATTTCCTATAAAAATAGGAAATTTTTGAAAAATTTCCTATAAAAATAGGAAATTTTTGAAAAATTTCCTATAAAAATAGGAAATTTTTGAAAAATTTCCTATAAAAATAGGAAATTTTTGAAAAATTTCCTATAAAAATAGGAAATTTTTGAAAAATTTCCTATAAAAATAGGAAATTTTTGAAAAATTTCCTATAAAAATAGGAAATTTTTGAAAAATTTCCTATAAAAATAGGAAATTTTTGAAAAATTTCCTATAAAAATAGGAAATTTTTGAAAAATTTCCTATAAAAATAGGAAATTTTTGAAAAATTTCCTATAAAAATATAAAATTTTTGAAAAATTTCCTATAAAAATATGAAATTTTTGAAAAATTTCCTATAAAAATAGGAAATTTTTGAAAAATTTCCTATAGAAATAGGAAATTTTTGAAAAATTTCCTATAAAAATATGAAATTTTTGAAAAATTTCCTATAAAAATATGAAATTTTTGAAAAATTTCCTATAAAAATATGAAATTTTTGAAAAATTTCCTATAAAAATATGAAATTTTTGAAAAATTTCCTATAAAAATATGAAATTTTTGAAAAATTTGCTATAACAATATGAAATTTTTGAAAAATTTGCTATAAAAATATGAAATTTTTGAAAAATTTGCTATAAAAATATGAAATTTTTGAAAAATTTCCTATAAAAATATGAAATATTTGAAAAATTTCCTATAAAAATATGAAATTTTTGAAAAATTTCCTATAAAAATATGAAATTTTTGAAAAATTTCCTATAAAAATATGAAATTTTTGAAAAATTTCCTATAAAAATATGAAATTTTTGAAAAATTTCCTATAAAAATATGAAATTTTTGAAAAATTTCCTATAAAAATATGAAATTTTTGAAAAATTTCCTATAAAAATATGAAATTTTTGAAAAATTTCCTATAAAAATATGAAATTTTTGAAAAATTTCCTATAAAAATATGAAATTTTTGAAAAATTTCCTATAAAAATAGGAAATTTTTGTATGAAATTTTTCAAAAATTTTCCATTTTTGTATGAAGTTTTTCAAAATTTCCTATTTTTGTAAGAAATTTTAAAAAATTTCCTATTTTTGTAGGAAATTTTTAAAAAATTTCCTTTTTTTATAGGAAATTTTTTAAAAATTTCCTAAAAAATTTCTTCAAAAATTTATTATTTATAGGAAATTTTTAGAAAATTTGCTATATATAGGAAACAGCTTGTAAAGTTGTTGAGCCATATTTGACCTTGGTAGTGAAGGGTATCAAATATCCTGCCTTGCTGTAGTGGTTATAGTCTTTTAAGTGGATCACGCTAAAAAATCGTAATTTTAAAAACATGATAATATTTCGATGAGAATTATAACGTTAATTTATTCCGCTGAGGCCAATTAAACTTTTTATTATTTTTTTATAATAGTTTTGAAACTAATTGTTTTCAACCAAAATGTTGAAAAATTTCTAATAAACTACAAATATCCATAACTTTCAGTGTAACTTAAGTAGTTAGTCCGTTTAAAACAATATGATTTTGAACATCATAAAAATTTTCATAAAATTTATAATTTTATATCAAATATTTTTTAGCCATTCTATAAATGAAGGTAATTAATTGTATTTTGTAAACTTAACTAAATTTTTGACTAATTTATTAAAAAAAAACAGTTATAGGTTATGTTACAGATGAATTAAAGGAGTATACATGCGATAATGAAAAACATGAAACGGAAACGGAAAATCTTAACAATGTTTTTAAACTTACCAAAGAAGAACAACTTATAGAATTTATTGATTTTGAGGTAATGCCCACTAAAACTCTGCTCAAGAACCTTGGTCATATGCTAGTAATCGCTCCAGAATTTAACCAAATTCTACCAAAAATTAAAATAAATTTTGCCAAATCTCTCAAAGTTCAGGGAACATTTTGTCTACACTATATGTTCTTTGGATTTTTTGAAAAGCTTAAAGCAACTGCAGCTTTTGAACGTATAACTAGTCCCGAGGAATTTAACGTGGTATTCAGAAATATTAAATCCAAAGACATTGGGGGTGCTATTAAAATGGAAAACGGTTTAGTTCTATTATCACTTCCCATTCAAGTATGTCTTATTTAGACTTGGTTTTTGTAAGATTTTGTTATAAACTGAAAACTTTCTAGCTTCATGCGCCTTCGGAAAACGAAAGCTTTGATGTTCTACACGAACATCTTGAAGAGGTTCGAGAAATACTTAATGAAAAATTGATACCGAATTATAACCTTAAATATTGGCTTCAAGCGGAAATGAAAAAGTTCTATGCTTATCGTGGTACTTGGGCCCAACTGAATTGTGATGGAAAAGTAATATGGATTGACTACAAGGATACACTGTCCCTGTCAACAGACTCAGTAAGACAATTTTTCGATATTTAAATTAATATTATTAAATGATTTTTATTATCTGATTTTAATTTAGGTTATATTATTTAAAAATTCTAAAGCAGGTGAAATTATACCTTTAGATCAGGAATATTATTCTAATACTCCACCAAAAGGTCATGTTTTTGCAAATTATGGTAACTATTTGGAACTATCTGCAGAAAATGCCGCCTCAAAGATGTCCTTTGTTTCACTAGAAAATGAAAATGTGGGAATATTGGTTCCAAACCTAGTAGTTGTCTTTTTTGGACTTTCTTATTTGTTTTTAAAAAATTTCCATTGAATTTTTTTTTTTTAATTTACAATTGTTTATTATTGTTATAACTAGTTTTTTTGAAAACAACAAAAACTTTGGGGCAACCTCTCTTCAATGCGCCTCGATTTTAGACAATTTTTTGTCATAAAAATCTTTCTAACGAAAATTTTTAGTTATACAAATTTTTCGTTAGTAAAATTTAAAAAAAAAAATTTCGTAACCAAACATTTCAATAGAAAATTTTTTCTTATAGATTTTTTTTATAGAAAATTTTTCAATTGAAAATTTTTCGATGTAAAAATTTTTCTACAGAAAATTTTTTCGTTATAAAAAATTTTCTATAGAAAATTTTTTCGTTATAAAAAATTTTCCATAGAAAATTTTTTCGTTATAAAAAATTTTCTATAGAAAATTTTTTCGTTATAAAAATTTTTCTATAGAAAATTTTTTCGTTATAAAAAATTTTCTATAGAAAATTTTTTCGTTATAAAAAATTTTCTATAGAAAATTTTTTCGTTATAAAAAATTTTCTATAGAAAATTTTTTCGTTATAAAAATTATTTTCGTTATAAAAAATTTTCTATCGAAAATTTTTCGTTATAAAAAATTTTCTATAGAAAATTTTTTCGTTATAAAAAATTTTCTATAGAAAATTTTTTCGTTATAAAAAATTTTCTATAGAAAATTTTTTCGTTATAAAAAATTTTCTATAGAAAATTTTTTCGTTATAAAAAATTTTCTATAGAAAATTTTTTCGTTATAAAAAATTTTCTATAGAAAATTTTTTCGTTATAAAAAATTTTCTATAGAAAATTTTTTCGTTATAAAAAATTTTCTATAGAAAATTTTTTCGTTATAAAAAATTTTCTATAGAAAATTTTTTCGTTATAAAAAATTTTCTATAGAAAATTTTTTCGTTATAAAAAATTTTCTATAGAAAATTTTTTCGTTATAAAAAATTTTCTATAGAAAATTTTTTCGTTATAAAAAATTTTCTATAGAAAATTTTTTCGTTATAAAAAATTTTCTATAGAAAATTTTTTCGTTATAAAAAATTTTCTATAGAAAATTTTTTCGTTATAAAAAATTTTCTATAGAAAATTTTTTCGTTATAAAAAATTTTCTATAGAAAATTTTTTCGTTATAAAAAATTTTCTATAGAAAATTTTTTCGTTATAAAAAATTTTCTATAGAAAATTTTTTCGTTATAAAAAATTTTCTATAGAAAATTTTTTCGTTATAAAAAATTTTCTATAGAAAATTTTTTCGTTATAAAAAATTTTCTATAGAAAATTTTTTCGTTATAAAAAATTTTCTATAGAAAATTTTTTCGTTATAAAAAATTTATAAAAAGTTTTCTATAGAAAATTTTGTCGTTATAAAAAATTTTCTATAGAAAATTTTGTCGTTATAAAAAATTTTCTATAGAAAATTTTGTCGTTATAAAAAATTTTATATAGAAAATTTTGTCGTTATAAAAAATTTTCTATAGAAAATTTCTATAGAAAATTTTTTCATTATAAAAAATTGTCTTTTTTTTTTTTGTAACAAATAATTTGTTTTTTCACTTTAAGGATTTGCGAAATTTTCCTTTTATTCTGTTTTTATCTTAAGATAACAATGGAAAAGGGGTTACAAAAAATTTTGTTTAAGTGATGTTTTAAGTAAAACGAATATTTGAATATATATGTACAGCTTAAGTATATTTATTTTACATAAAAAACAACTTTTGTATCATTTTGAATTGTGCGGAAGATCTTTTTATCATATAAAAAGTTAAAGAAAAAAAGAAAATTCAACCTGAAATATAAGAGCAAGTGTAGTCGTAAAATATATGGGCAATAGGATTAAAACACGAAAGTAATGCTTTCATTCTTAAGGATAAGTAAGAAACCTTTTATCCAGTTGAGTTTTTTGAAGAACTTTCTATAGAAAGTTTTCTATAAGAAAATTTGTCCTATAGTCAACTTTTCTATATACGTTGCAAGCACAGCAAAAATCCAGGTTTTAGTAAAATTTAAATATTTAAACAAAAAATTTATTACTTTGAACTAATTGTGCATTTAATAGTGATATAGGGTATAGTAAAATTTTCACTAAAATAACTACTAAATCTATAATAAGTTCAAAGCAATAAAGTATTGCATTCAGCATATTTATTAAAGCCCTTATCAATATTTCGTTGTTTTCCAACTAAATTTTACTTTCACAACAAATGTTGTATAGAACTTTTCTAAATATTTGCTTTTATTTTAATAAAAATAAAGCATTTTGAAAAACAGTAAAAATTTTACATTAATTTTAGCTTTGAAAACGTATTTGTAAAAGTTTTATTCATTGCATTTTTAGCATTTTTTAAAACTTTATTTCCATTTTTATCTCTTTTGTCAAACATTTTTAATCTAAGTAGAATTAAATTTGATGCAATGAAACAAATATTAGAGAAATTTTTATGATTTTTTAGTTTTTTCAGTGAATACTTAAGCACTTTCAAATGTTTTTTATAAGCCGTGTTTTTCGAAATTCATTAAATATTTTAAAGAAATAGAATTTTATAACTAAATATGACTTAATTGTACTTGAAATCGAATAGCTGTTACAAATGATAATGATAAAGGAAATTAAGCAATTTCGAAATAGGCAAGATCTGGTTTCATAATGACATGGGTGAAATCCACATGAAATCCAAGAGCAGCGTATGCATCTGAATATATGTCTATATCTTTGAATATGCCTTAGTCTTTTGTCCAAGCCTATCCCTTAATCTCTATTTTTGTCAGTCTATGACCTAGTCTATGTCTTAGTCTATGTCTTAGTCTATGTCTTAGTCTATGTCTTAGTCTATGTCTTAGTCTATGTCTTAGTCTATGTCTTAGTCTATGTCTTAGTCTATGTCTTAGTCTATGTCTTAGTCTATGTCTTAGTCTATGTCTTAGTCTATGTCTTAGTCTATGTCTTAGTCTATGTCTTAGTCTTTTTTTTTTTTTTTAACGCCGGAGGTGTGGAATCTTCATAGATGTTCCCACTGTGGGCCCATGCACGATTTACCAAAAATTGGTACCTACGTACTAAACCACACCCCCTCTCCTTCCACTCCCCGCGGGACTGCCATGAGGTACTACTTCGCGGGGGAGGTCAGCTTAATTGTTTGCTGTTCAACTCGATTCAATTATTTGATCTTGCTTACGTGTTAATTCTTTCTCCCTCAGCTTGTTCATAATGTAGATTATATATCTATTTACTGCTATCCAGTTGTCTTCTGTTTTTACCATAACATGAATTATGTTGCTTGCACTGAGTCTTTCACCAACGTATGATTCCAAACTACTCCTATTAGTGTTAAACCTGGGGCATTTGAATACGACATGTTCGGCATTTTCGTCTTCATCGAGACATTGAGGACACCTTGGAGAGTAGTCCCGACCGAAGCGGTATAAATAGCTTCTAAATCCTCCGTGTCCAGTTAGAAATTGGGTCAGGTAGAAGTTGACCTCGCCGTGACGCCTACTTAACCATATTTCTATATTTGGGATAAGTTTAAAGGTCCAGCGTCCTTTATGTCTTAGTCTATGTCTTAGTCTATGTCTTAGTCTATGTCTTAGTCTATGTCTTAGTCTATGTCTTAGTCTATGTCTTAGTCTATGTCTTAGTCTATGTCTTAGTCTATGTCTTAGTCTATGTCTTAGTCTATGTCTTAGTCTATGTCTTAGTCTATGTCTTAGTCTATGTCTTAGTCTATGTCTTAGTCTATGTCTTAGTCTATGTCTTAGTCTATGTCTTAGTCTATGTCTTAGTCTATGTCTTAGTCTATGTCTTAGTCTATGTCTTAGTCTATGTCTTAGTCTATGTCTTAGTCTATGTCTTAGTCTATGTCTTAGTCTATGTCTTAGTCTATGTCTTAGTCTATGTCTTAGTCTATGTCTTAGTCTATGTCTTAGTCTATGTCTTAGTCTATGTCTTAGTCTATGTCTTAGTCTATGTCTTAGTCTATGTCTTAGTCTATGTCTTAGTCTATGTCTTAGTCTATGTCTTAGTCTATGTCTTAGTCTATGTCTTAGTCTATGTCTTAGTCTATGTCTTAGTCTATATCTTAGTCTATGTCTTAGTCTATGTCTTAGTCTATGTCTTAGTCTATGTCTTAGTCTATGTCTTAGTCTATGTCTTAGTCTATGTCTTAGTCTATGTCTTAGTCTATGTCTTAGTCTATGTCTTAGTCTATGTCTTAGTCTATGTCTTAGTCTATGTCTTAGTCTATGTCTTAGTCTATGTCTTAGTCTATGTCTTAGTCTATGTCTTAGTCTATGTCTTAGTCTATGTCTTAGTCTATGTCTTAGTCGATGTCTTAGTCTATGTCTTAGTCTATGTCTTAGTCTATGTCTTAGTCTATGTCTTAGTCTATGTCTTAGTCTATGTCTTAGTCTATGTCTTAGTCTATGTCTTAGTCTATGTCTTAGTCTATGTCTTAGTCTATGTCTTAGTCTATGTCTTAGTCTATGTCTTAGTCTATGTCTTAGTCTATGTCTTAGTCTATGTCTTAGTCTATGTCTTAGTCTATGTCTTAGTCTATGTCTAAGTCTATGTCTTAGTCTATGTCTAAGTCTATGTCTTAGTCTATGTCTTAGTCTATGTCTTAGTCTATGTCTTAGTCTATGTCTTAGTCTATGTCTTAGTCTATGTCTTAGTCTATGTCTTAGTCTATGTCTTAGTCTATGTCTTAGTATATGTTTTAGTCTATGTCTTAGTCTATGTTTTAGTCTATGTCTTAGTCTATGTCTTAGTCTATGTCTTAGTCTATGTCTTAGTCTATGTCTTAGTCTATGTCTTAGTCTATGTCTTAGTCTATGTCTTATTCTATGTCTTAGTCTATGTATTAGTATATGTCTTAGTCTATGTCTTAGTCTATATCTTAGTCTATGTCTTAGTCTATATCTTAGTCTTTGTCTGTGTCTATATCTTAGTCTGTATCTTAGTATATGTCTTAGTCTATGTCTTAGTATATGTCTTATTCTATATTGTAGTCCATGTCATAGTCTATATGTTTGTATAGGGGTATGTCTTAATTGTCATAGACTATTTGTGCGCCTATGTCTTATTATACAAAATTCTTTTTTTGTGAGTTCTATTTTTGACCCGTATCTTTGTCAATGGCCCATATCTAAATTTATTTTCATACCCACCATCAAAAAGAATGGGGGAATATTGAGATTTTCATTCCATTTGCAATTTCTGTCTGTCTGTTGCCGGCACGATAAAGCCTTAACGAAAAGATATAGGACACTGAGATTTGGCATAAATATTCTTTATTTCTTGAAAAATTTTGCTATTGAAATAATAAATGACAAACTATATCTTGATATCTTGTGTATTGAAAATGGACTAAATCGGTTTACATTTAGTTGGAGCTCCCATATAACCCCTCCCCGGGAAATACATTAATGCTTATAAATTGAATACAATTGCAATAGCGATGACTACTAAATTCAGAATAGTTAAGTTTTATCCAACTGTTGGTCAGTGTATCAAATTTGATAGGAATCGGCCCATATTTGACTATAGCTTTCATTTAAAAAACTTTCCCGGGAACCAAAAAAACGTGTAACAAAGGCCAGTTAAAATTTATTAAATTAGAAACTATGACAGGTATGGCCACTAAGTTTTGCAAAAATAAGCTTTGTAAAAATATCAGACAGTGATTAATATTTTGTTACAATCGGTCAATATTTGCCTATAATTCTTATATATAACATCCCCTTTTTATATCTACAATCAAAAAGATTCGGAGGTACAAGCAGCATATTCAGACTGCACCAATGTCCAGACTTTTATATGCATTAGGAATTTCTAACAAAATATATGGACCTGTCGTATTACTATCAACATCTTTATGCTAACTTAACATTAAGCTAAACGAAGAGCATTTAAAACTTATTAATGTAAAACCATACCTGGTTACGATAACGAATTTTGTTCAAAGTAAATAACGAGGAAACCACTTCAGACTTTTACATTTTGAACTATAAAGCTACTGAAACCGAATTTAGTCCAAATATTTTACGAAAAATATCAACTAGCGTAACAACTTTTTGAATTTGGTCCACATTTTGAATTTGCTGCGCCCTCGTATATACATGAGATATGCTTCTACACTCAACACAACTGATGGTGGGTGTATAAGATTCGGCACAGTCGAATATAACACTCTTACTTGTTATAATTTAGGTATTTCTGTGAGTGATAGCTTTCGACTTAAGTTGTTTTTATTATTAGAGTGTGTCGTAGTTAGTCTCTAGACTTTTAGACTATTTTCCTCTTATTTATCTTTTTAGGTATTTGGTAAACAAAAGAAGTTTAAATCTAAAAAACAGTTCAGTTTGATATAAAATGTTGTTTCATCAAAAACTTATTTTCATTATTAATGACCAAATTTTAACTAGGGTTCATTTACAATTTTTAGATTTACCTAAACATATTTCGAAATGTTTATAATAAACTAAAGTAAACTAAAAGTTAATGATGGCTTATAAATAAAATTAAATTGCTTCTTCCTTTTTTTCCCCTTTTAAATATTAATGTTTACGCCTAAAAATATTCCACAGTTATTAACAATTCAGGATATGATTTCAAAATTTAAATAAAGGCAATAAATATTAAATTCTATAACAAAGGAAATAAATGGACTTTAATTTAAAATAGACGCGTGTAAACATTTAATAGTTTATAAACAAATTCGATATAATAATTAAATATTGATGTATTTTTTAAACAAATACTCATATAGAATGAATTATTCATATATGTATATGTAAACATTATTTATTTAATTGTTTTATTTAATTAATTAATTGAAAATGATTGCTTTTCTATAAAAAACAGTAATGGGGTAATTTGGCTATTAAAATTAGTTTAGAGCAAAACGCCTAATAGTTTTTATAAAGCGAATATAAACACTATTAATATTAATAAATTTTATCAAATAGAACAAACCCTATGCCTTAGTCTATATATTAGTCAATGCCCTAGACATTGTATAAGTTGAAATCTTAGTCATTAGTTTTACTTTATTCTATGAGTAAGTCTTTTGAATACTTGTAATGCCTAAGTCTATTGTATAGTCTATATATCTATCTCAAGACTCAAAAATATTATAAAGAAATATTGTTCCTTAAAACAATATTTAATTGTACACAATTTATTATAACAATATATCATTTCATTTTTTTACTTCTGTCACGAAATCCTAATTTATCAACCTGTTTTTTTTTTATATGTTTAATAATGTCTTGGATTCAAAAACATTATATATTTGTTTGCTGATTTATAGTTGAGCTATAAAAAGCCTTAAAGCCAAATACGTACTTTTTCACTTAAAAGCTAAACAAGATACCAGCACTCTTTTAAACTCACATACATACATACACACATATATTCTAAGAAACATTTTTTAAATTACTGGCACCTGCCGTGAATGTCATATGATTGCCAAAGAGACAATAGGCAGATGATGGGATTTTAGTTTTTGTATGCGAAATATAAAAATCTAATACAACATAGACAATAACTCAATTCTAATACAGGAAAAAGTAAAAAAGAAAATGAAAAAAAAAAAATGTTTGTACTTTTTTCTCGTGTAATACAAAAGATATTGACAAATAATATAAGATCACAAGAACATTCAAAATCAAAATGAAATCGAAACATTTAAAATGTATAATATGTCCTCAAGCCTATGACTGAGTCTATATCATAGTCAATGTCATAGTCTATGTTATAGTCTATGTCTAAGTCCACGTCTAAGTCTATATCTTAGACTTTATCTAAGTCTATGTCTTAGGCTAAGACTATATCCTAGTCTTTGTCTTAGAATATGTTATAGTCCATGTTTTGGTCTATATCTTATAATATGTTTTAGTCTATGTCTTCGTCTATATCTTAGTCTATGTCTTAGTCTATATCTAAGTCTATATCTTAGTCTTTGTCTTGGACTATGTTTTAGTCTATGTCTTAGTCTATATCTTAGTCTATGTCTTAGTCTATGTCTTAGTCTATGTCTTAGTCAATGTTTTAGTCTATGTCTTAGTCTATGTCTAAGTCTATATCTTAGTCTATGTCTTAGTCTATGTCTTAGTCTATGTCTTAATCTATGTATTAGTCTATGTCTTAGTCTATGTCTTAGTTTATGTCTTAGTCTATGCCTTAGTCTATGCCTTAGTCTATATCTTGGTCTATGTCTTAGTCTATATCTAAGTCTATAACTTAGTCTATGTCTTAGGCTATGTCTTAGTCTGTGTCTTAGTCTATGTCTTAGTCTATGTCTTAGTCTATGTCTTAGTCAACGTCTTAGTCTATATCTTAGTCTATGCCTTAGTCTATGTCTTAGTCTATGTCTTAGTCTATGTCTTATTCTATGTCTTAGTCTATGTCTTAGTCTATGTCTTAGTCTATGTCTTATTCTATGTCTTAGTCTATGTCTTAAACGATGTCTTAGTCTATGTCTTAGTCTATTTCTTAGTCTATGTCTTATTCTATGTCTTAGTCTATGTCTTAGTCTATGTCTTAGTCTATATCTTACTTTATGTCTTTGTCTATGTCTTAGTTTATGTCTTAGTTTATGTCTTAGTTTATGTCTTAGTTTATGTCTTAGTCTATGTCTTAGTCTATGTCTTAGTCTATGTATTAGTCTATGTCTTAGTCTATGTCTTAGTCTATGTCTTAGTCTATGTCTAGTCTATGTCTTAGTCTATGTCTTAGTCTATGTCTTAGTCTATGTCTTAGTCTATGCCTTAGTCTATGTCTTAGTCTATGTCTTAGTCTATGTCTTAGTCTATGTCTTAGTCTATGTCTTAGTCTATGTCTTAGTCTATGTCTTAGTCTATGTCTTAGTCTATATCTTAGTCTATGTCTTAGTCTATGTCTTAGTCTATGTCTTAGTCTATGTCTTAGTCTATGTCTTAGTCTATGTCTTAGTCTATGTCTTAGTCTATGTCTTAGTCTATGTCTTAGTCTATTTCTTAGTCTATGTCTTAGTCCATGTCTTAGTCTGTGTCTTATTCTATGTCTTAGTCTATGTCTTAGTCTATCTCTAAGTCTTTGTCTTAGTCTATGTCTTAGTCTATGCCTTAATCTATGTCTTATTGTATGCCAAAGTCTATGTTATATTCTTTGTCTAAGTCCACATCTTAGTCTATGTCTTAGACTATGTCTAAGTCTATGTCTTAGTTTAAGACTATGTCTTCGTCTTAGTCTACGTTTAAGTTTATGTCTATATCTTAGTCTATGTCTTAGTCTATGTCTTACCCTATGTCTTAGTCTATGTCTTATTCCATGTGTTAGTCTATATCTTAGTCTACATATTTGTTTATGTCTAAGTCTATGTATATTAGTATATGTCTAAGTCTATGTCTTAGTCTATGTCTTAGTATATGTCTTAGTCTATCTCTTAGTCTATGTATTAGTCTATGTCTTAGTCTACGTCCTAGTCTATATCTTAGTCTATGTCTGAGTCTATATCTTAGTCTATATCTTAATAGAGGTCTTAGACTATGTTCATGCCTATTCTGTGCTTTTTTTTAATATCATATATTCTAATCTGTAGACTAAAGGTACCTTTAAATGTGTGTATTGGTCCTGTGTTCCTATGTGTACTTTCATTTCCTTGTAAACATAAAAAACTTTTCAAAACCATCATCTATTTTAATGAAATAGTTGTAAAATGTGAAACCTTCTTCCACTACGTTTACTTTATAAAATGGAAAATGTCCTTGATTAATGAAAGTGAAAAGTTTTCATGTTTAGAAAAACTACTCAACAGGCAGTTTTAAGTACATCTACTCGTACATCTATAGAAAAACATTTGTGTTTTTTTTTTCAAGGTCTTTTTTTATGTCATTTTTAGGGTGTTTAATATTCATTACATTCTCTTTCGAACAACTTGTCACACATCCTGTCATGTATTTGATTTAAAGGACTTTGATTCATTTCTCTTTTTGTTCATTTTTTATTTATTTTTTCCGCTTGTGGGTGTAGTATTGAGAGTATATTTTTGTTTTTGCCACATTTTATCTTGTACTTCCGTTGTACGATTGCGAGGATTTTTGTTTCGATTTATTGAAGGTCTTCCTTTAGTCTATAATATTTGTTTATTCACGTGTAACTTTACCTACTTGACAGCGTCACGGGCTAGAGATTTATTGAATATTATTTGCTTTCTGAACAGAAGGTGTTTCCAGAACATTCATTTAAGCATGAAGACAAATGTTGTATTAAAGAATAAAATGTTATTGATTAGATTTATGTAAGTGCTTTATTCAATTCTAAGTGGCGAAAACTAATTTATTTCTTTACACTTTTAAAAAATGTGCTTGTTTAGATACATGTTTTCACTATGTCTTGGGAAAACTCGTTTTTTTTTTGTTGAGGATTTCAAAAGTTAGTATCCTTCTTTAAAATAACCAGAAATGACTCTCACACAACTCCTATGTTTTTACGAAATCTCAAAGAAATGAAAAATAAAATATAGATAAAGATACAGACTGAGACATATACCAAAAAATAAACTAAGAAATAGACTAAGACATAGACAAAGGCATAGACTAAGACATAGACTAAGACATAGATTAAGACAAAGAATAAAACATAGACTAAGACATAGACTAAGACATAGATTAAGACTATAGACTAAGACATAGACTAAGACATAGACTAAGACATAGACTAAGACATAGACTAAGACATAGACTAAGACATAGACTAAGACATAGACTAAGACATAGACTAAGACATAGACTAAGACATAGACTAAGACATAGACTAAGACATAGACTAAGACATAGACTAAGACATAGACTAAGACATAGACTAAGACATAGACTAAGACATAGACTAAGACATAGACTAAGACATAGACTAAGACATAGACTAAGACATAGACTAAGACATAGACTAAGACATAGACTAAGACATAGACTAAGACATAGACTAAGACATAGACTAAGACATAGACTAAGACATAGACTAAGACATAGACTAAGACATAGACTAAGACATAGACTTAGACATAGATTAAGACAAAGACTAAGACATACACTAATACATATACCAAGAAATAAACTATGACATAGACTAAGACATAGACTAAGACATAGACTAAGACATAGACTAAGACATAGACTAAGACATAGACTAAGACATAGACTAAGACATAGACTAAGACATAGACTAAGACATAGACTAAGACATAGACTAAGCCATAGACTAAGACATGGACTAAGACATAGACTAAGACATAGACTAAGACATAGACTAAGACATAGACTAAGCCATAGACTAAGACATAGACTAAGACATAGACTAAGACATAGACTAAGACATATACTAAGACATATACTAAGACATAGACTAAGACATAGACTAAGACATAGACTAAGACATAGACTAAGACATATACTAAGACATATACTAAGACATAGACTAAGACATAGACTAAGACATAGACTAAGACATAGACTAAGACATAGACTAAGACATAGACTTAGACTTAGACATAGACTAAGACATAGACTTAGACATAGACTAAGACATAGACTAAGACATAGACTAAGACATAGACTAAGTCATAGACTAAGACATAGACTAAGACATAGACTAAGACATAGACTAAGACATAGACTAAGACATAGACTAAGACATAGACTAAGACATAGACTAAGACATAGACTAAGACATATACTAAGACATATACAAAGACATAGACTAAGACATAGACTAAGACATAGACTAAGACATAGACTAAGACATAGACTAAGACATAGACTTAGACATAGACTAAGACATAGACTTAGACATAGACTAAGACATAGACTAAGACATAGACTAAGACATAGACTAAGACATAGACTAAGACATAGACTAAGACATAGACTAAGACATAGACTAAGACATAGACTAAGACATAGACTAAGACATAGACTAAGACATAGACTAAGACATAGACTAAGACATAGACTAAGACATAGACTAAGACATAGACTAAGACATAGACTAAGACATAGACTAAGACATAGACTAAGACATAGACTAAGACATAGACTAAGACATAGACTAAGACATAGACTAAGACATAGACTAAGACATAGACTAAGACATAGACTAAGACATAGACTAAGACATAGACTAAGACATAGACTAAGACATAGACTAAGACATACACATAGACTAAGACATAGACTAAGACATAGACTAAGACATAGACTAAGACATAGACTAAGACATAGACTAAGACATAGACTAAGACATAGACTAAGACATAGACTAAGACATAGACTAAGACATAGACTAAGACATAGACTAAGACATAGACTAAGACATAGACTAAGACATAGACTAAGACATAGACTAAGACATAGACTAAGACATAGACTAAGACATAGACTAAGACATAGACTAAGACATAGACTAAGACATAGACTAAGACATAGACTAAGACATAGACTAAGACATAGACTAAGACATAGACTAAGACATAGACTAAGACATAGACTAAGACATAGACTAAGACATAGACTAAGACATAGACTAAGACATAGACTAAGACATAGACTAAGACATAGACTAAGACATAGACTAAGACATAGACTAAGACATAGACTAAGACATAGACTAAGACATAGACTAAGACATAGACTAAGACATAGACTAAGACATAGACTAAGACATAGACTACGACATAGACTAAGACATAGACTAAGACATAGACTAAGACATAGACTAAGACATAGACTAAGACATAGACTAAGACATAGACTAAGACATAGACTAAGACATAGACTAAGACATAGACTAAGACATAGACTAAGACATAGACTAAGACATAGACTAAGACATAGACTAAGACATAGACTAAGACATAGACTAAGACATAGACTAAGACATAGACTAAGACATAGACTAAGACATAGACTAAGACATAGACTAAGACATAGACTAAGACATAGACTAAGACATAGACTAAGACATAGACTAAGACATAGACTAAGATATAGACTAAGACATAGACTAAGACATAGACTAAGACATAGACTAAGACATAGACTAAGACATAGACTAAGACATAGACTAAGACATAGACTAAGACATAGACTAAGACATACACATAGACTAAGACATAGACTAAGACATAGACTAAGACATAGACTAAGACATAGACTAAGACATAGACTAAGACATAGACTAAGACATAGACTAAGACATAGACTAAGACATAGACTAAGACATAGACTAAGACATAGACTAAGACATAGACTAAGACATACACATAGACTAAGACATAGACTAAGACATAGACTAAGACATAGACTAAGACATAGACTAAGACATAGACTAAGACATAGACTAAGACATAGACTAAGACATAGACTAAGACATAGACTAAGACATAGACTAAGACATAGACTAAGACATAGACTAAGACATAGACTAAGACATAGACTAAGACATAGACTAAGACATAGACTAAGACATAGACTAAGACATACACATAGACTAAGACATAGACTAAGACATAGACTAAGACATAGACTAAGACATAGACTAAGACATACACATAGACTAAGACATAGACTAAGATATGCACATAGACTAAGATATAGACAAAAGCAAAGAAATTATGTTTTTGGCCATAGTATATTTATATGATACCCTAACAAAATGTTACTTTCGAGAATTCAGTCCTATAAAAGGTACTGCAGTTGTATAGCAGGGTAATAACCCGCCTAGCATACCAAAGGTCCCACGTTCTGTTCCTGGCCAGACTCACTTGAAAAGATATACTTTCAAAAAAGATCGTCTCACCTCATAACACTTCAACACTTCATTATTCAATAATAGAAAATGTCATATTTAAAAGAAAATTCCAAAGTTTGTAGTTTATAATATTTATTAATTTACTTCCTTATTTTATATGTTGTAATAAATTTAAATAATAAAATATAAAATAAAAGAAAATACATGAATAAAACAATGAAATGCATTTTGGATCTATTCCATCGATTTGACTAAGTGACATTTTTTGGTCAATTGCCTTTGGCAAGTCCTCAAGGACATGTAATGGCCAGTGCAAATTGTAGTAACTCGAAAACTGTTTAACCGATTTTAAAAATATGTAGCTTATTGGAAATCTCATTGTGTTTGCCCTAAGGACCAGGATCCACTTTTTGCAAAAGGGGTAATAAATAGCGTAATTTTGCAAAAACTGAAAATTTGTCAATTTTTTTCGATTTAAACGCTTTTTTTCAGATTTGGGGCCTATGCGCTGCGTGTTAACGTTGTCCAATTCGACTAAAATTTTGTGGGTGGAAGTTTCTCACCAAATCTCACAATAATCCGACATGCACCCCTTAAAATTGGAAAATTTATTTTTTACATACATTACATACATAATGCGTATATCAAGCAAAAAACTAAAATTTTGTGAAAATGAGCGAATTCATTAAATTGTGTATAAATTCGAAAAAAATCAATCGATTTTTATGGTCGATATCTCATTTTATTGCTATTATATGTCGCTATGCGATAAAATAATAAATCTGGAAGTTTTTTGCCGTTTTCGATTTTTTATGATTTTTTTAAAACGAAAATTTTTGTCATTTTTACATAAAAAATATATTTTTTTCTTAAGTTTTTTATTATAACTCCGATACTATTGATCCGATTGAAACGCGATATATAAACGAATTAAAGGCTATGTAAATTTTAATTTTTCTGATTTTATTTTAAAAATATCGGACTAGTAGTTTTTGAGTTATCATTAATTATTTGAAGATACGTCTAAAAAAAATTGCAATTTAAAAAAAAAAATTAAAAAAAAAAATCTTGCCATAGAATTTAAAAATTTTACCATTTTTGTACAAAGGTAGTCATGATACATCAAAATTGTATAGTGGTTTTAAGAGCACATGAAATTTTTTTATTTTGTTGTGCTGTGTTATTTGAAGAAACGTCTAAAAAAATTGCAATTTAAAATTTTTTTTTTAATCATGTCATAGAATTTAAAAATTTTACTATTTTTGTACTAAGGTAGCCATGATACATCAAATGTATATAGTGGTTACTCGAGCACATTTTTGCTGTTGCCCTGTGTAATAATTCAGGTTAAAACGAGTAAAAAAAGTGCTATAGTCGGTTAAGCCCGACCATACGATACCCTTCGCCGATAAGGTCAAAGGTGTTTCTTTTTCCTATATAAAGACAAATATTTGCTAAATTTTGCCTTCATGCAAGCTGTTTTTGTCATTTCGACTTATATGAGAACTAGGGTCAAATGTGGACCGATCATCTCGAAGTTTGGCAACTTGATTAGAATTTTTACAAAAAATTTTGTATGCAAAAAAACTCAAAATTCTCATTATCTTCAGATTTACGAGCGTTTTAGTGTATTTTGTCTCATTAAGTGCGTTTTGACAGAAGAGTTTGTGTGGGAGCTATGGTCAAATGTGGACCGATTTCAACGAAATTTGGTGCAGTGATTTTGGTTTGGTTATCTGTTTTAAGTTTCATGACGAAATATTGATAGTTGTGGCTAATGTATTAATTCCGGGAAGTTGGACCAATGGGAGGTTCCATAAATAATGAAACAATTTTGAGGAATTTCAATAGCCATTGTCCCACTATAAAAAAAAATAAACTGTGAAAAATTTCATTAAATTATCTTAAGAATTGTGACCTGTACTTTGATTACATGGTTTACATGGTGTTCCAGCCAGACGGACGGACGGACGGACTGACATCCCTAAATCGACTCAGAACCTCTTGGTATACTCACATCATAACCTCTTGGTATACTCACATCAGCACAAACTTATAATAAACTTTATACCTATGGTGGTGAAGGGTTTAATTAGTTCGACTTTGATTTTTTGGTACAACAAATTAGTTCTTACCTCTCATGAATATGTATTCATCAAAGGTTTTTAAAAAATGAAACCAAATATTTTTTTCCAAAAATGTTTAAGTAAACAACAATTACTAACACAATAGGAATTGTTTGGGCCATGTTTAGGCCGTTAAAATATTTAAGAGATCTGCAGATTTTTACTCGTGTTTGTAAAAAATATATATATGTATTATTATAAGGGTATTTTACATGTATATTTATGAAATAAAACAAATAGCTTTATTGAAATGTGAATGCATGAATGAAATAAAAAAAAAAATATCATAATCCGGCCACCACCAGCCGTGCATAAACAAAAATGAAAAAAAATCTAATATTCTCCACGTTTTTTGCTTTCATTTCATATGTAACATCACCCTATACCACATGTCGCGGTGTATAAAAATAATTGATTTTTTTTACTGAATATATAACATAAATTATATGTTAAAAGAAACAAATGAAATTCTTGTCAAGAAATATGCAAATTTGTTAAAAATATGCAAGAAAATAAAATTGTTACCTATTTAAAGGCGCTTAAGCTTTATTGCTTGAATTCTAAAGAATTCAAGTATATTCGGCTTAAGTTTTGTGATTTATAGTAAAAATAAGCTAAAGACCAATGGCATTTTTATATTTAAGTAAACTTTACGAAATGTTTACCATATGTAGAGTAAACAAACGTAACATAGTACAAAAAGGTCAAGCGTGACCAACCATAATTTTGCTTTATTATTACACAGCTCTTGAAGGCATATTAACACATGACTAATATAATAATTTTGAGAGCCGCCATTATGAAATCAATATTGATACAGACATAAAATCATGTATATATATTTAGATCAGCGAAGGGCACCAACACATATGAAAATTTGCGATTGTATTAGTAGCAGCAGAGAAAATTTAAAAAGCTCCGTATTGCGTTCTCGCTTCACCATTTGTGTTTCATAGCGATTGGTTGATGTTTTTTGTGAGAGTTTGTAAAAAATCTCGAGCGCAAAAGTATTTTTATGCTCTTTACAATTGTTGTGTGTCGTGTATGTGTGTCAGCAGAATTTATTTGCCTATAACTAGTTATAGCAAATAAATTTCGTGCCCATGGCTGATTTAAATTAAAAATTTATTTTTATAGATATTCTCGTCATTTTTATTGCCAGCATCATCAACAACATAAACAAATTAGAAAAGTGAGATTTTTTATGTTATATTTTTTTTTACACATGACAACCGACACACCTTTCGCATATGAAATGCCATTTTAACGCAATATCTTTCTCTTGAAAAATATCTTTGACCACAAAGTTTTCCATATTTCTATTAAGCTTTACAAAATGCTGTTATATTACAATTTTTAGTTTCCATCAAATTCAACCATGCCAAACAAACATTTGGTCACTTTGCTTACAAATTATCGGTACCCTACTTTTTCTACATTTATACTAGTTATTTTCAATTTTCTTGTCACATTGTAAACTTTTCTAAACTGTCTTTCAGATTATTAGAAAAAATAAATACAATTTTGTCTTTTTATTGTTATATGAATTGAAAAAGTTTTACGGATTTCTAACTATGTCAAATTTATTTCCAAAATAAATAATGTAAAAATTTGCTAAAGATTTGATACCATCAATATCTAAGAGCCTTTAACTGCCAAGAAGCAGCTGGAAAAGTTGAGATACATTTTGAGAAATAACTATTTAGAACATTTTGCCAAAAAACACAAATGAAAAGTTTTGTCTGTACCATGCAGATAGATTGTGTAGTGAAACTGGAACGTACAAAACAAGTGTTTTGTTAAAGAAACTGCATATGTATAAAAAACTTCAGTTTTTCTATAAAAAAAAAATTTTAATAGAAATTATCCAAAAATTTCTGTATATAGTAAATTTTCGAAAAATTTCTTATAAATAGTCAATTTTAGAAAAATTTCTTTCAAATATAAATAATAAATTTTTTTTAAACGTCCTATAAGTAGTAAATTTTCAAAAATTTTCCTATCAATAGTAAATTTTCGAAAAATTTCTTATAAATTGTAAATTTTCGAAAAATTTCCTTTAAATTGTAAATTTTCGAAAAATTTTATATAAAAAATAAATTTTTCAAAAATTTCCTATAAATAGTAAATTTTCGAAAAATTTCCTATAAATAGTAAGTTTTCGAAAAATTTTCTATAATAGTAAATTTTCGAAAAATTTTCTTTAATAGTAAATTTTCGAAAAATTTCCTATAAATAGTAAATTTTCGAAAATTTTCCTATAAATAGTAAATTTTCGAAAAATTTCCTTTAAATAGTAAATTTTCGAAAAATTTCCTATAAATAGTAAATTTTCGAAAAAATTTACTATAAATAATAAATTGTCGAAAAATTTCTTATAAATAGTAAATTTTCGAAAAATTTCCTTTTAATAGTAAATTTTCGAAAAATTTCCTATAAATAGTAAATTTTCGAAAAGTTTCCTCTAAATAGTAAATTTTCGAAAAATTTCCTATAAATAGTAAATTTTCGAAAAATTTCCTATAAATAGTAAATTTTCGAAAAATTTCCTATAAATAGTATATTTTCGAAAAATTTCCTCTAAATAGTAAATTTTCGAAAAATTTCCTATAATTAGCAAATTTTTTGAAAAATTTCCTTTAAATATTAAATTTTCGATAAATTTCCTATAAATAGTAAATTTTCGAAAAATAACCTAAAAATTTTAAATTTTCCAAAAATTTCCTGTTAATAGTAAATTTTCGAAAAATTTCCTATAAATAGTAAATTTTCGAAAAATTACCTATAAATAGTAAATTTTCTAAAAATTTCCTATAAACAGTATATTTTCGAAAAATTTCCTATAAATAGTAAATTTTTTAAAAATTTCATATAAATAGAAATTTTTTAAAAAATTTCCTAGCAATAGTAAATTCTTGGAAAATTTGCTGTAAAACGTAAATTTTCGAAAAATTTTCTATAAATAGTAAATTTTCGAAAAATTGTGGTCATGAAATTTTTATGGAAAAATTTTTGATAAATAATTTTCGTTAAGAAATTTTTCAAGAAAAATTTTTGTTATGAATTTTTTTTTAGAAAAATATTCGTAATGAAATTTTTATAGAAAAATGTTCGTTATGAAATTTTTAGAAAAAAAAAAATTTCGTTACAAAATTTTTATAGAAAAATTTTCCTTATAAAATGTTTATAGAAAAATATTCGCTATGAAATTTTTATAGAAAAATATTCATTATGAGATTATTTTAAATAATTGTTAGATATGAAATGTTTATAGAACATTTTGATAAAATTGTTTTCGAAAAATTTTTTACATGATTTTTTTTTTTAACTTTTTGATATGAAATTTTTATAGAAAAACTTTCGATATAACCATTTTTTATATTTAAATTTTTAATAAAAATAACTTGCTACAGAAGTTTTTATAGGTATATTTTGTATAGGTAGAAAAATTTAAGATAGGAAATTTTTATAAAGAAATTTTCGATATGAAATTTTCGATATAAAAATTTATAGAAATATTTTCGTTATGAAATTTTTATAGGAATTTTTATTGAAAAATCGTCATTAAATTTTTATAGATAAATTTTAGTTAAAAAATATATATAGAAAAATTTTCATTATGAAATTTTTATAGAAAAATGTTCGTTATTTTATATTTATGGACAAATTTTCGTTTTGAAATTTTTTATAAAAAAAAATTTTCTGAAATTTAAAGAAAAAAATTTTCGTTATGAAATTTTTATAAAAATTTTCGAAAAATTTCCTATAAATGGTAAATTTTCGAAAAATTTCTTATAAATAGTAAATTTACGAAAAATTTCCTATAAATAGTAAATTTTTCGAAAAATTTCCTATAAATAGTAAATTTTCGAAAAGTTTCCTATAAATGGTAAATTTTCGAAAAATTTCCTATAAATAGTAGATTTTTAAAAATTTTCTATAAATTGTAAATTTTCAAAAAATTTTCTATAAATAGTAAATTTTCAAAAAATTTCCTATATATAGTAAATTTTCGAAAAATTTCCTATAAATAGTAAATTTTCAAAAAATTTACTATAAATAGTAAATTCTCGAAGAAATTCCTATTACTAATAAATTTTCGAAAATTTACTATAAATAGTAAATTTTCCAAAATTTACTATAAATAGTAAATTTTCGAAAAATTTACTATGAATAATAAATTTTCGAAAAATTTACTATAAATAGTAAATTTTCGAAAAATTTACTATAAATAGTAAATTTTCGAAAAAATTGACTATAAATAGTAAATTGTCGAAAAATTTCCTATTAATAGTAAATTTTCGAAAAAATTTCCTATAAATAGTTAATTTTCGAAAAATTTCCTTTAAATAGTAAATTTTAAAAAAATTTACTATATATAGTAAATTTTCGAAAAATTTACTATAAATAGTAAATTTTCGAAAAACTTACTACAAATAGTTAATTTTTGATAAATTTCCTATAAAAAGTAAATTTTCGAAAAATTTCGTATCAATAGTAAATTTTCGAGAAATTTCCTATAAATAGTAAATTCTGAAAAATTCCCATAGATAGAGAATTTTCGAAACATTTACTAGAAATAGTTGATTTTCGAAAAATATTTATATATAGTAATTTTTCAAAAAATTTCCTATTAAAAAAAAAATTCCTATAGATTGCAAATTTTCGAAAAATTTCCAATAAATAGTAAATTTTCAAAAAACTTCCTATAAACAGTAAAGTTTTCTTAAAAACTCTTTTAAGTCCTAACAGCTTTTAAGCTTTTTTATTCAATCATTTTTATAACCGCAATTTCAACTTTAAAAATATCTAGTTTTCATTCATTTGCTTTCCCAAAATTTTTAAAAACTATAAAAAGTTGTATTTTTATTATTTTTTTATATCAAAGATTATTAAACTTCAGCAGCAAATATTTAATAATACTCAAGTTTAAACAAAATGGTAAAAGCAAAGAATAGAAAAAAAATATATATATCTAAAACTTTTCGTTTTTGCTTCTTTCACTTTTCATTATGCTCCTACTAAACAATGATCGTTAATGGTTGTAGGAGAAATTTATAAAAAAGTTTTTCTTGATTTTTTTATTTGTATTTCTTCTATTTCCCCTCCATTTCCATAAAAAGCTGATACTGGCTTAAACAAAAAACACTGAGGATTTTACTTTAATATTTTTTGAACTCAAAAATGGTTTCTTCTTTATTTCAATAAAATCCCTCCATATCTTCTCCTGCCAGTCAGGCAGAGGAAAAAATCAATAAAAAAACATGCATTTGGGAACATTTGATATTAAAAACTTTTATTTAAGAATTTTTAAATAACTTAAGTTTTTTTTTCGGAAAATTTGTATATCTAAGCCCTGAACAGCCAAATTTTTATGCTTAATGTAATTTTAGAAAATAAAATGGAATATTTACAGAATCTATGGCCGATAGCTGGAAGGTTGTTTTTTGGTAGCAGCATTTTAATGGGATCATTTCGAATTTGCATGATATTGTTTTAAAATGTGTTACTTTTTGAACGAAATTAAGTGGATTTTGTTACAGTATTAAATTTTTTTGTCAAGTACTTTATACATGTTTAATTTGCTTCGAACTTTTGTTTTGATATGTTATATTTTGATAACATTTTATATGGAAATTTTTCCAAAATTTATTATTTTTAGAAAATTTTTCGAAACTTTACTATTTATAGGAAATTTTTCGAAAATTTACAATTTTTAAGAAATTTTTCGAAAATTTACTTTTTATAGTAAATTTTTCGAAAATTTACTATTTATAGGAAATTTTTCGAAAATTTACTATTTATAGGAAATTTTTCGAAAATTTACTATTTATAGGAAATTTTTCGAAAATTTACTATTTATAGGAAATTTTTTGAAAATTTACTATTTATAGGAAATTATTCGAAATTTTACTATTTATAGGAAATTTTTCAACATTTTACTATTTATAGGAAATTTTTCGAAAATTTACTATTTATAGGAAATTTTTTGAAAATTTACTATTTATAGAAAATTATTCAAATTTTACTATTTATAGGAAATTTTTCAACATTTTACTATTTATAGGAAATTTTTCGAAAATATACTATTTATAGGAAATTTTTCGAAAATTTACTATTTATAAGAAATTTTTCGAAAATTTACTATTTATAGGAAATTTTTCGAAAATTTACTATTTATAGTAAATTTTTCGAAAATATACTATTTATAGGAAATTTTTTGAAAATTTACTATTTATAGGAAATTATTCGAAATTTTACTATTTATAGGAAATTTTTCAACATTTTACTATTTATAGGAAATTTTTCGAAAATTTACTATTTATAGGAAATTTTTTGAAAATTTACTATTTATAGAAAATTATTCAAATTTTACTATTTATAGGAAATTTTTCAACATTTTACTATTTATAGGAAATTTTTCGAAAATATACTATTTATAGGAAATTTTTCGAAAATTTACTATTTATAAGAAATTTTTCGAAAATTTACTATTTATAGGAAATTTTTCGAAAATTTACTATTTATAGGAAATTTTTCGAAAATATACTATTTATAGGAAATTTTTCGAAAATTTACTATTTATAAGAAATTTTTCGAAAATTTACTATTTATAGGAAATTTTTCGAAAATTTACTATTTATAGGAAATTTTTCCAAAATTTACTAGTTATAGGAAATTTTTCTCAAATTTACTATTTATAGGAAATTTTTCTAAAATTTACTATTTATAGGAAATTTTTCCAAAATTTACAATTTATAGGAAATTTTTCGAAAATTTACTGTTTCTATGAATTTTTTCCAAAATTTACTATTTCTAGGAAATTTTTCGAAAATTTACTATTTACTGGAAATTTTTCAAAAATTCACTTTTAATAGTAAATTTTTGGAAAATTAACTATTTTTATAGAAAATTTTTCAAACATTTACTATTTGTAAGAAATTTTTCACAAATTTACTATTTATATGAAAATTTTTTGAAAAATTACTATTATAGGAAATTTTTCAACATTTTACTATTTATAGGAAATTTTTCGAAAATATACTATTTATAGGAAATTTTTCGAAAATTTACTATTTATAGGAAATTTTTCGAAAATCTACTATTTATAGGAAATTTTTCTCAAATTTACTAGTTATAGGAAATTTTTCTCAAATTTACTATTTATAGGAAATTTTTCCAAAATTTACTATTTATAGGAAATTTTTCCAAAATTTACTATTTATAGGAAATTTTTCCAAAATTTACTATTTATAGGAAATTTTTCCAAAATTTACTATTTATAGGAAATTTTTCGAAAATTTACTATTTATAGGAAATTTTTCTAAAATTTACTATTTATAGGAAATTTTTCCAAAATTTACAATTTATAGGAAATTTTTCGAAAATTTACTGTTTCTATGAATTTTTTCCAAAATTTACTATTTCTAGGAAATTTTTCGAAAATTTACTATTTACTGGAAATTTTTCAAAAATTCACTTTTAATAGTAAATTTTTGGAAAATTTACTATTTTTATAGAAAATTTTTCAAACATTTACTATTTGTAAGAAATTTTTCACAAATTTACTATTTATATGAAAATTTTTTGAAAAATTACTATTAATAGGAAATTTTTCAAAAATTGACTATTTATAGGAAATTTTTCGAAAATTTACGATTTATAGGAAATTTTTCGAAAATTTACTATTGATAGGAAATTTTTCGAAAATTTACTATTTATAGGAAATTTTTCGAAAATTTACGATTTAGAGGAAATTTTTCGTAAATTTACTATTTTTATGATGAAATTTATACTATTTATTGTATGCGAAAATATTCTATAAATAGTATAAATAGTAAAATTTTTCGAAAATTTACTATTTATAGTAAATTTTTCGAAAATTTACTATTTATAGTAAATTTTTTTGAAAATTTACTATTTATAGGAAATTTTTCGAAAATTTACTATTTATAGGAAATTTTTCGAAAATTTACTATTTATAGGAAATTTTTCGAAAATTTACTATTTATAGGAAATTTTTCGATAATTTTCTATTTATAGGAAATTTTTCGATAATTTTCTATTTAGAAAATTTTTCATCGATTGAAAATTTTTCAAAAATTTATTATTTATGGGAAATTTTTCACAAATTTACTATTTATAGGAAATTTTTCGAAAATTTACTATTTATAGGAAATTTTTCGAAAATTTACTATTTATAGAAAATTTTTCGAAAATTTATCAAAAATTAACTATTTCTACGAAATTTTTCAAAAATTTATTTTTAATTTATTTATAAAAAATTTATATAGAAATGTTTTGGTAAAAAAAATTTCTCTATAAAATTTTTCTGAATAAAAAATTTCTATAACAAATTTTTTGGTATAAAAAAATTTCTATAGAAAATTTTTTGGTATAAAAAATTTGTATAGAAAATTTTTCTGAATAAAAAGTTTCTATAGAAAATTTTTTGGTATAACAAATTTCTATAGAAAATTTTTCTATATAAAAAATTTCTATAGAAAATTTTTTTACATAAAAAATTTTTACAGAAAATGTTTCGGAAAATTTTTCGGTATAATCAATTTCTATAGAAAATTTTTCTATATAAAGATTTGTAGAGAAAATTTTTTGATATAAAAAATTTCTGTAGAAAATTTTTTGTAATCAAAAATTTCTATGAAAATTTTTCTAAATTAAAAACTTTTGGATAGTAAAAATTTCTGTACAAAATTAGTCGAAACAAAAATTTCTAGAAAAAACTGTTCAATGTAAAATATTTCTATGGAAAATTTTTCGGTATAAACATTTTTTGATATAAAAAAATTTTTATCTTGAAATTTTTTTTGGTATAAAAATTTCTTTAGAAAATTTTTGGGATAAAAATTTTTTCAACAAATTTTTGGGATAAACATTTTTTCAAAAAATTTACATTGTATTAAGATTATATACGTCAAATGAACGGACATGACCACATTGGCATGTAATTAATAGAACATATCTTTTTGTAGCATATTTATTTCTAGTCATAATGATATCATAGATGATATCAAAGGAATAATGTACTACTTATAATAAGTTTTTACAAATACAAACACTTTTAGCATTTTCATTACCTAATATTTCATGTAAGAATATTTGTATTTGTTTATTAATTGTGCTTGCTAAAATGGTGTTTGTATTTCACATAATTAACTAATAAATTTATTAGTTTATATTATTGTGTAATGTTGCGTTAACTATTAGAGAAAACTTAAACAAGCAATTAAGTAAAACACCTTCTTCAGGATTACTTGTTTTAACAATAGAGACGGAATATTTTCAAAGCTCAAGTCTTAAAAAAATCAAGGATAAGAGTTTCCAAAATAAATCTTGCCAGCAACAAACTTTCACAACTGCGAAAATGTTAAATAAACTTTCAGACTCTCTTTAATAAAAGTGTACAAAACTTAAACTTACACAAAAACTTTTAAAGGCAAAAACCATTGTGTTAAAAAAACACCCACATCAATAGAGGTTCCATCAACCACAACAATAACTACAGCTTTTATGGTAACGATAAGTTAGCTAGAACACAAAAACTAAGAAAATTCTTAAATGAAGACATAATTTGAAAAGGTTTGATAAAATACTTTAGAAGTTTAGAGAAAAAAATAATAGTTTTTGTTGTTGCATATTTGATGGCCTACAAGTGTCAATGATAAAAATGTGATAAACTTTTACAGTAGAGTTCAGTTCTAGTTCTAGTTCAGTTCTAGTTTAGTTCTGGTTCAGTTCTAGTTCAGTTCTAGTTCAGTTCTAGTTCAGTTCTAGTTCAGTTCTAGTTCAGTTCTAGTTCAGTTCTAGTTCAGTTCTAGTTCAGTTCTAGTTCAGTTCTAGTTCAGTTCTAGTTCAGTTCTAGTTCAGTTCTAGTTCAGTTCTAGTTCAGTTCTAGTTCAGTTCTAGTTCAGTTCTAGTTCAGTTCTAGTTCAGTTCTAGTTCAGTTCTAGTTCAGTTCTAGTTCAGTTCTAGTTCAGTTCTAGTTCAGTTCTAGTTCAGTTCTAGTTCAGTTCTAGTTCAGTTCTAGTTCAGTTCTAGTTCAGTTCTAGTTCAGTTCTAGTTCAGTTCTAGTTCAGTTCTAGTTCAGTTCTAGTTCAGTTCTAGTTCAGTTCTAGTTCAGTTCTAGTTCAGTTCTAGTTCAGTTCTAGTTCAGTTCTAGTTCAGTTCTAGTTCAGTTCTAGTTCAGTTCTAGTTCAGTTCTAGTTCAGTTCTAGTTCAGTTCTAGTTCAGTTCTAGTTCAGTTCTAGTTCAGTTCTAGTTCAGTTCTAGTTCAGTTCTAGTTCAGTTCTAGTTCAGTTCTAGTTCAGTTCTAGTTCAGTTCTAGTTCAGTTCTAGTTCAGTTCTAGTTCAGTTCTAGTTCAGTTCTAGTTCAGTTCTAGTTCAGTTCTAGTTCAGTTCTAGTTCAGTTCTAGTTCAGTTCTAGTTCAGTTCTAGTTCAGTTCTAGTTCAGTTCTAGTTCAGTTCTAGTTCAGTTCTAGTTCAGTTCTAGTTCAGTTCTAGTTCAGTTCTAGTTCAGTTCTAGTTCAGTTCTAGTTCAGTTCTAGTTCAGTTCTAGTTCAGTTCTAGTTCAGTTCTAGTTCAGTTCTAGTTCAGTTCTAGTTCAGTTCTAGTTCAGTTCTAGTTCAGTTCTAGTTCAGTTCTAGTTCAGTTCTAGTTCAGTTCTAGTTCAGTTCTAGTTCAGTTCTAGTTCAGTTCTAGTTCAGTTCTAGTTCAGTTCTAGTTCAGTTCTAGTTCAGTTCTAGTTCAGTTCTAGTTCAGTTCTAGTTCAGTTCTAGTTCAGTTCTAGTTCAGTTCTAGTTCAGTTCTAGTTCAGTTCTAGTTCAGTTCTAGTTCAGTTCTAGTTCAGTTCTAGTTCAGTTCTAGTTCAGTTCTAGTTCAGTTCTAGTTCAGTTCTAGTTCAGTTCTAGTTCAGTTCTAGTTCAGTTCTAGTTCAGTTCTAGTTCAGTTCTAGTTCAGTTCTAGTTCAGTTCTAGTTCAGTTCTAGTTCAGTTCTAGTTCAGTTCTAGTTCAGTTCTAGTTCAGTTCTAGTTCAGTTCTAGTTCAGTTCTAGTTCAGTTCTAGTTCAGTTCTAGTTCAGTTCTAGTTCAGTTCTAGTTCAGTTCTAGTTCAGTTCTAGTTCAGTTCTAGTTCAGTTCTAGTTCAGTTCTAGTTCAGTTCTAGTTCAGTTCTAGTTCAGTTCTAGTTCAGTTCTAGTTCAGTTCTAGTTCAGTTCTAGTTCAGTTCTAGTTCAGTTCTAGTTCAGTTCTAGTTCAGTTCTAGTTCAGTTCTAGTTCAGTTCTAGTTCAGTTCTAGTTCAGTTCTAGTTCAGTTCTAGTTCAGTTCTAGTTCAGTTCTAGTTCAGTTCTAGTTCAGTTCTAGTTCAGTTCTAGTTCAGTTCTAGTTCAGTTCTAGTTCAGTTCTAGTTCAGTTCTAGTTCAGTTCTAGTTCAGTTCTAGTTCAGTTCTAGTTCAGTTCTAGTTCAGTTCTAGTTCAGTTCTAGTTCAGTTCTAGTTCAGTTCTAGTTCAGTTCTAGTTCAGTTCTAGTTCAGTTCTAGTTCAGTTCTAGTTCAGTTCTAGTTCAGTTCTAGTTCAGTTCTAGTTCAGTTCTAGTTCAGTTCTAGTTCAGTTCTAGTTCAGTTCTAGTTCAGTTCTAGTTCAGTTCTAGTTCAGTTCTAGTTCAGTTCTAGTTCAGTTCTAGTTCAGTTCTAGTTCAGTTCTAGTTCAGTTCTAGTTCAGTTCTAGTTCAGTTCTAGTTCAGTTCTAGTTCAGTTCTAGTTCAGTTCTAGTTCAGTTCTAGTTCAGTTCTAGTTCAGTTCTAGTTCAGTTCTAGTTCAGTTCTAGTTCAGTTCTAGTTCAGTTCTAGTTCAGTTCTAGTTCAGTTCTAGTTCAGTTCTAGTTCAGTTCTAGTTCAGTTCTAGTTCAGTTCTAGTTCAGTTCTAGTTCAGTTCTAGTTCAGTTCTAGTTCAGTTCTAGTTCAGTTCTAGTTCAGTTCTAGTTCAGTTCTAGTTCAGTTCTAGTTCAGTTCTAGTTCAGTTCTAGTTCAGTTCTAGTTCAGTTCTAGTTCAGTTCTAGTTCAGTTCTAGTTCAGTTCTAGTTCAGTTCTAGTTCAGTTCTAGTTCAGTTCTAGTTCAGTTCTAGTTCAGTTCTAGTTCAGTTCTAGTTCAGTTCTAGTTCAGTTCTAGTTCAGTTCTAGTTCAGTTCTAGTTCAGTTCTAGTTCAGTTCTAGTTCAGTTCTAGTTCAGTTCTAGTTCAGTTCTAGTTCAGTTCTAGTTCAGTTCTAGTTCAGTTCTAGTTCAGTTCTAGTTCAGTTCTAGTTCAGTTCTAGTTCAGTTCTAGTTCAGTTCTAGTTCAGTTCTAGTTCAGTTCTAGTTCAGTTCTAGTTCAGTTCTAGTTCAGTTCTAGTTCAGTTCTAGTTCAGTTCTAGTTCAGTTCTAGTTCAGTTCTAGTTCAGTTCTAGTTCAGTTCTAGTTCAGTTCTAGTTCAGTTCTAGTTCAGTTCTAGTTCAGTTCTAGTTCAGTTCTAGTTCAGTTCTAGTTCAGTTCTAGTTCAGTTCTAGTTCAGTTCTAGTTCAGTTCTAGTTCAGTTCTAGTTCAGTTCTAGTTCAGTTCTAGTTCAGTTCTAGTTCAGTTCTAGTTCAGTTCTAGTTCAGTTCTAGTTCAGTTCTAGTTCAGTTCTAGTTCAGTTCTAGTTCAGTTCTAGTTCAGTTCTAGTTCAGTTCTAGTTCAGTTCTAGTTCAGTTCTAGTTCAGTTCTAGTTCAGTTCTAGTTCAGTTCTAGTTCAGTTCTAGTTCAGTTCTAGTTCAGTTCTAGTTCAGTTCTAGTTCAGTTCTAGTTCAGTTCTAGTTCAGTTCTAGTTCAGTTCTAGTTCAGTTCTAGTTCAGTTCTAGTTCAGTTCTAGTTCAGTTCTAGTTCAGTTCTAGTTCAGTTCTAGTTCAGTTCTAGTTCAGTTCTAGTTCAGTTCTAGTTCAGTTCTAGTTCAGTTCTAGTTCAGTTCTAGTTCAGTTCTAGTTCAGTTCTAGTTCAGTTCTAGTTCAGTTCTAGTTCAGTTCTAGTTCAGTTCTAGTTCAGTTCTAGTTCAGTTCTAGTTCAGTTCTAGTTCAGTTCTAGTTCAGTTCTAGTTCAGTTCTAGTTCAGTTCTAGTTCAGTTCTAGTTCAGTTCTAGTTCAGTTCTAGTTCAGTTCTAGTTCAGTTCTAGTTCAGTTCTAGTTCAGTTCTAGTTCAGTTCTAGTTCAGTTCTAGTTCAGTTCTAGTTCAGTTCTAGTTCAGTTCTAGTTCAGTTCTAGTTCAGTTCTAGTTCAGTTCTAGTTCAGTTCTAGTTCAGTTCTAGTTCAGTTCTAGTTCAGTTCTAGTTCAGTTCTAGTTCAGTTCTAGTTCAGTTCTAGTTCAGTTCTAGTTCAGTTCTAGTTCAGTTCTAGTTCAGTTCTAGTTCAGTTCTAGTTCAGTTCTAGTTCAGTTCTAGTTCAGTTCTAGTTCAGTTCTAGTTCAGTTCTAGTTCAGTTCTAGTTCAGTTCTAGTTCAGTTCTAGTTCAGTTCTAGTTCAGTTCTAGTTCAGTTCTAGTTCAGTTCTAGTTCAGTTCTAGTTCAGTTCTAGTTCAGTTCTAGTTCAGTTCTAGTTCAGTTCTAGTTCAGTTCTAGTTCAGTTCTAGTTCAGTTCTAGTTCAGTTCTAGTTCAGTTCTAGTTCAGTTCTAGTTCAGTTCTAGTTCAGTTCTAGTTCAGTTCTAGTTCAGTTCTAGTTCAGTTCTAGTTCAGTTCTAGTTCAGTTCTAGTTCAGTTCTAGTTCAGTTCTAGTTCAGTTCTAGTTCAGTTCTAGTTCAGTTCTAGTTCAGTTCTAGTTCAGTTCTAGTTCAGTTCTAGTTCAGTTCTAGTTCAGTTCTAGTTCAGTTCTAGTTCAGTTCTAGTTCAGTTCTAGTTCAGTTCTAGTTCAGTTCTAGTTCAGTTCTAGTTCAGTTCTAGTTCAGTTCTAGTTCAGTTCTAGTTCAGTTCTAGTTCAGTTCTAGTTCAGTTCTAGTTCAGTTCTAGTTCAGTTCTAGTTCAGTTCTAGTTCAGTTCTAGTTCAGTTCTAGTTCAGTTCTAGTTCAGTTCTAGTTCAGTTCTAGTTCAGTTCTAGTTCAGTTCTAGTTCAGTTCTAGTTCAGTTCTAGTTCAGTTCTAGTTCAGTTCTAGTTCAGTTCTAGTTCAGTTCTAGTTCAGTTCTAGTTCAGTTCTAGTTCAGTTCTAGTTCAGTTCTAGTTCAGTTCTAGTTCAGTTCTAGTTCAGTTCTAGTTCAGTTCTAGTTCAGTTCTAGTTCAGTTCTTGTTCAGTTCTAGTTCAGTTCTGTTTAAATTCTTTTCAGTCTACCTTTTTTTAAATTCTTCATAAACACCTTTTGATTTTTTTACCTTATGTTATTAAATTTTTAAAGTATGCTTTTATTATGGCTATTAAGAAGGGACATACTTCAAACAATTTTATCCTTAAATGTAGGAGTAACTTCTTCTCATTTTACCCTCAACGTCCCTTTTCCATGGTCGACTTAATAATGCTATAGTTAGCCTTCAGTTTCACAAAGAACCAGCAGTAACCAAGACTCTTTTTTGCAACCAGATTATTGACAGGCCTTCAATACTGTAAAATAGAACAATAATGAAATCACACTTTATGTGGTCCCACAGGAAGGAAACACATGCTATAAGATACTAGGTATACACTGTATAGTATACACTTTTTCCGGGCACATCAATATGAAGTAAAATTTGTTGCTATACTCAAAAGAAAAGGAAATATGTATGTGGTAAATATAAAGAAATATGGTTATACAAAATTTCTCTTGATAGTTTAACGTCCTGACCGGAGTACTATTAATTTCCTTGTGAGTGAACTTTGGTACACTATTTTTTTCTGCTTTCCTCAAGTTTATTTGTTTGTCAATGTAATGTAAACGACTTTTTTGTACGTAGATGTTAGGATGTAATTTCAAATACCCAACCAGCCATGCGTGTCTGTTATGTAGTTGTGGACATTTGCAGAATGAATGTTTATTTATTTTGACACTTTAACACGAAGTGCAGGCTTCTTTTTCGCCTGAAAACTATATTTTTCTTTTAATTTCTAACATACCCAACACATTTTTTGCTGTATAAAAACGCTGAAACATATTTTTTTTTTTTTTTTTTCAAAATTTGCCACTAAATAAATGAAGATTTTTAAAGAAATTTAGATTTTTATACCCACCATCAAAAATAAAGGTGGGCATATTGAGATTGTCATTCCGTTTGTAATTTCCTTAATATAAGATCAAAAACAGAAATTGAAGTATGTTCGGAATCCTTATTAATCCTAAAGTTATTGTCTGTCTGTCTGTCCGTCTGTCTGTCTGTATGTCTGTCTGTCTGTCTGTCTGTCTGTCTGTCTGTCTGTCTGTCTGTCTGTCTGTCTGTCTGTCTGTCTGTCTGTCTGTCTGTCTGTCTGTCTGTCTGTCTGTCTGTCTGTCTGTCTGTCTGTCTGTCTGTCTGTTTGTCTGTCTGTTTGTCTGTTTGTCTGCCTGTCTGCCTGTCTGTCTGTCTGTCTGTCTGTCTGTCTGTCTGTCTGTCTGTCTGTCTGTCTGTCTATCTGTCTGTCTGTCTGTCTGTCTGTCTGTCTGTCTGTCTGTCTTTCTGTCTGTCTGTCTGTCTGTCTGTCTTTCTGTCTGTCTGTCTGTCTGTCTGTCTGTCTGTCTGTCTGTATGTCTGTCTGTCTGTCTGTCTGTCTGTCTGTCTGTCTGCCTATCTGTCTGTCTGTCTGTCTGTCTGTCTGTCTGTCTGTCTGTCTGTCTGTCTGTCTGTCTGTCTGTCTTTCTGTCTGTCTGTCTGTCTGTCTGTCTGTCTGTCTGTCTGTCTGCCTATCTGTCTGTCTGTCTGTCTGTCTGTCTCTCTGTCTGTCTGTCTGTCTGTCTGTCTGTCTCTCTGTCTGTCTGTCTGTCTGTCTGTCTGTCTGTCTGTCTGCCTGTCTGTCTGTCTGTCTGTCTGTCTGTCTGTCTGTCTGTCTGTCTATCCGCCTGTCTGTCTGTTCGTTTGTCTGTTGTCGCTTATTTGCTAATAAATGACAAACTATGACAGCTATGCTAATATAATTTGGTGTTAGTAAATTTTACATAATCACTATAATTTTTTTTTTTCGAAATCGGTTCACATTTTACTGTAGCTCCCATTTAAAAAACTTACGGAACAAGCCTAAATTCCACCTAGAATACACTTAAATGCCAACAAATGATAAAATATATTCGGCTGTGCCTAATCTTATATAACCACCATCAAGTTGTGTTAAATTTACAAATATGTCTCATATATCTACGAGTCTAATACAAAATGTGGACCAAATTCGAAAAAAAAATATGGACCGATTTCTATAAAACTTGATATCCTGACCAATAGTTGCTTAAAACTTCTCTATTCTAAATTTAGTCGTCATAGTTACTACAATTGTATTCAATTTATTAGCAATAATGTGTTTACCGGATCAGGGTTATATGGGAGCTCTAACTAACAACTTTTTCAAGATCTTGGTAATGCTTTTGTAAAATTTTCTTTAAGGGCTTATCGCGCTTTTATCTGACATGCGGACGGACATAAACTCCCTTTTCTTTTGGTATTTTTGTGTTTCTGTAAGTTTTTTATATGGGAGCTATGGTCAAATGGTGACCAATTGTGACGAAATTTTGCACACTGGCTGGTATTCACATAAGACGTCCTTGTGATAAATTTAGTGGCCAAAGCTATTACAGTTTATCATTTATTGGCATTTAAGTGTATTTTAGGTGGAATTTAGGCTGTTTCCGTATGTTTTTTGTATGGGAGCTATGGTTCAATGTGAACCGATTTCAATAAATTTTTACCGCTGCCTAGGGCTTATGTAAAACTTCCAGATATCAGATTTTGTCATCATAGCTGTTATGATTTGTCAGTTACTAGCAAATAAGCGATTAGCCTAGACGAGGTTATACGGGAGCTATGGTCAAATGTGAACCGATTTTGCCCGATTTCAATACCAAAATTTTCCAAGAAATGAAGAATATTTGCGCAAAATTTCGGTGACCTATATCTTTTCGTTAAGGTTTTATCGTGCGGACAACAGACAGACAGACGGACATCGCTCAATCGTCTTAGAATTTCATAAGGATTTAGAATATACTTCAATTTTGGGTTTTCAGCCAATATTAAGGAAATTACAAATGGAATGACAATCTCAATATACCCTCCATTCTTTTTGATGTTTGGTACAAAAATTTAAATTCCAAGAAAATAAATTATAGGAAATTTTTAATAAGGAGCCTAAAGGCTTAACTTTGAATAAATTTAATTGATGCTTAAAAACTTTTGCAAAGGTATAGCTATTACATAATATGTCAAGTTTAATAACTTTTTTAATAATTTTCTATTTTTAAATTCTTAAGGAGATTATAAAAATAAACAAGTGAATAATTTCAAAAACCATTTTTTATTTTCGAAAAAGGTTATTTTGTTCTTAAGTGAAGCATCAAGTTCTTAGAATATACAATTTAAATTTTTAATTTACAAAACAAGAACAATAAGTTAAAATTTACAAGATACTCAGAATATTTAATAGGATTAATATTGCAGTTCTGTGCTATTGATATATTTAGTCAAAAAGATTTTATAAAGACACACATGAAAAAATTATTAAGAAACATATTTATTTCAAACTTTATTATAATATAAAATTTCTTGTTAAACATAACATTTTTTATATCCCTCACCACCTTTGGTGGAAAGGGTTTTATATGTTTGTGCTGATGTATGTTACGCACAGAAATATTAGTCTTAGACCCATCTTTAAGTTTAAAAAGACTTAGAATAACTTCCTGAGTCGATTTAGTGATGTCAGTCCATCTGCCTGGTTAGCGCCTACTCTACTTCAGGGTTTACTTCAGCTCGTGTGCGCTCTTTCCGTATTGCTTCTTCTTGTTTTAGCAAATTATAATTTTCAGTTATAAGGTTACATACTAGTTGCCAATTTTTTTTCGAATGTAGAATTACATCTATGATGTTGCCAGGTACTATTGCGTATCATACTTCGCTTTCTAGTAGGTAACGTTTAGCTTCAAATCCGTCTGTCTGTCCGTCTGTCTGTCTGTCCGTCTGTCTGTCCGTCTGTCTCCCCGTCTGTCTGTCCGAAATCACGATAACGCCCAAACGAAAGGAGCTGGCTCACTGAAACATAGTAAAAGCATTCTTCATTTATAAGAGAATTGGTATTGAAATTGGGCAAAATCGGTTTATATTTGACACTAGCTTTAGTATAACCTCGTCTAGGCTAATCGCTTATTTGCTAATATTTAAATAAGCCTAATGCAACATGTAAAATTTCATCAAAATCGGTTCATACTTAGACATAGCTCACATACAAAAAACTTATGAAAACAGCATAAATTTCACCTAAAATCTTAAATGCCAATAAATCTAAAACTATAATATCTGTTATAACCTTAGTACAAGGAAGTCTTATATCAATGACCATTTGACCATAGCTCCCATATAAAAAACTTACGGAAACACAAAAATACAAAAAGAAAAGGGGGTATATGTCCGTCTGTCCGTCAGATAAAAGTACGATAGCTCCTTAACTACAAGAGCTAGAGAGATAAAATTATAGAAAAGAATTTTTGATATGCAACAGCAGTTTTTAACTGGAAATGGGCGAAATCGGTTCACATTTAGTTAGAGCTCCCATATAACCCCGCCCAGGGAAACACAATTAATGTTGATAAATTGAATACAATTGTAATAGCTATGACGACTAAATTTAGAATAGAACAGTTTTATGCAGCTATTGGTCAGTATTTCAAATTTTAAAGGAATCGGTCCATATTTGACTATAGCTTTCATATAAAAAACACTCCCGGAAACCAAAAAAAAAAAATGCAGCAAATGTCAGTTAAAAGCTATTAAATTAGAAACTATGATAGCTATGGCCAATAAATTTTGCAAAAACAAGCTTTATATAAATACCAGCCAGTGTGTAAAAGTTTGTTGCAATCGGTTAATAGAAAACTTCTCTAGTTTTATTATTATTTTAATCATAACTAATTACAATTGTGAACCGCCGTGGTATAGCAGGTAAGACATCCGCCTAGCATACCAGAGGCCCAAGTTCAATCCCCGGCCAGATTCACTTGAAAAAAATAAATTTTCAAAAAAGCGACGGTTCACCTCATATGAAAAACTTCTCTAACTAATGCATTCGCCGTTCGGAGCCGGCGTTAAAACGTAGGTTCCTTTCAACGAGTTTAAAAATAGAATCGGATGCAGCTCATTGTCTGAGAGAAGTACCCCTTGTTCCAATTGGAATGTTGTCGGGGAATTATATATATATATTACAATTGTAATTAACTAATTCATAACTATTACAATTGTATTCAATATATCAGCATTAATGTGTTTCCCGGATCGGGGTTATACGGGAGCTCTGACTAAATGTAAAACGATTTCGTCTATTTTCAGTACGCGATTTTCCTAAGACATCGAAAATACTTTTGTAAAATTTTATTCCTCTAGCTCTTTTTGTTAAGGCGCTATCGCCCTTTTATCTGACGGACAGACGGACATAAACCCCCTTTTCTTTCTGTATTTTTGTGTTTCCGTAAGTTTTCTATATGGGAGCTATGGTCAAATGGTAACCGATTGCGACGAAATTAGTGACCAAAGCTATTACAGTTTATCATTTATTGGCATTTATGTATATTATAGGAGGAATTTAGGCTGTTTCCCTAAGTTTTTTGTATGAGTGCTATAGTAAAATGTAAACCGATTTGAATGAAATTGTATATGCTGTCTAGTACTTATCTAAAACTTCTATATACCAAATTTTATCATCATATTTTAAATAATTTGTCATTTATTACCAAATAAGCAATTAGCATAGACGAGGTTATACGGGAGCTATGGCCAAATGTGAACCGATTTTGCCCGAAAAATTTTCCAAGAAATGAAGAATATTATTACCAAATTTCAGTGACCTATATCCTTTCGTTAAGGTTTTATCGTGTCGACAGAGACAGACAGTCAGACAGACAGACAGACAGACAGACAGACAGATAGAAAGACAGACAGACAGACAGACAGACAGACGGATATTGCACAATCGTCTTAGAATTTTAAATTTGGTTTTTGAGCTAATATTAATGAAATTACAAACGGAATGACAATTTCAATATACCCCCAATTCTTTTTGATGGTGAATATAAAAAAGGTCTGTGATAAAATTGTGACAGACTAGGAACTTTTCAGGCGACCTGCTTAATATTTAATAATTGCTAATACTACAAACAAGGTCTTGATAATTTTTAAATATATAAAAACTCTTAATTTTTCGTATATTATATCAAGAATTTATTTATGTTATTTCTTACCTTCAATATGAAATAATATTCAAGTTTAATCCGATCTCATCAAGTGCATAGATTTTGCATGTAAATGGAAAAAATTCTTAGATGTAATGACTTAAACATTTTTTCTTCATTAGTTTTGCACAAAATTTCAATTAAAATTCTATGAATTGATTTTTGTTTAACTTTTCAATTATTTATTTATATTTGAATTACTTTTTTTTTGAAGATTATCTTTGTTAAAAATTATTTAAGAAACTATTTTTTCTTTATTTATGTCTATCAATTTAAATTGATTTCTTTTCAAACATTCAAACTGAATATTTAATTTTTCATTCTTTGTTTATATTGTATTAGCACTTTTACTTTTATTTTATTTTATTTAATTTATTTTTTTATCTGTACAAATTTATTAAATTTTGTATATATACTTTTTAATATGTTATGAAAATAAATATCTATGTATGTGTATATGTCATAAAATAAATGAATAGTTATACAATTTATTGTCATTTTTATATTTGATGCTTTAGATTTTTTAGTAATCAATAACAAATTTTTTAGACTGAACTTTTTTATGACAATTTTTTTAATAAACAAAATGATTATAAAATTGTTAAAAACTAAAAAAAAATTGATTAGATTTGGAAACCAATTTTGCTTTAAACATGTCAAGTAGCAATAAGTTCGAAAGTACTAAGTTTGTCAAGCCTGACAACAATGTAATACCCAACACAACTATGGTTAAATTTGGCTCATAAGCTTTTTCTTAACTTTTATCAAGCAATTTTATTTAAGCATTATCATAATATTTGCGATGAAGGATCTTAAATGGAAGCTAGGGCCAAATGAGGATCCATTGCTACGAAATGTTGATAATCGACTATGTTTATAAAATTTCTTCAAATAGTTAAATCCTACTTACGCAAAGAATTATGATTCCACAACTCAGCATTTTAGATTTTAAGATTTGATTACTTATTGTTAGTTTATAGTAAATAAAGATACAATAAATAACAAGTAAGTGTGTTATATTCAGCTATGTCGAATCTTATATGCCCACGATCAGTTGTGTTAAATTTAGAAATTTATCTCATATTTATACAAGGGTGAAGATAATTCAAAATGGGGACCGAGTTCAAAAAAATTTTTTTCACTTGTAGACATTTTTGGTGAAATATTTGGACTAAATTTGGTTGCAGTAGCTTTATAGTTCAATATTTAAAAGTCTCGTAGTGCTCTTCCTGGTATTTACTTTGCACATAATTTGGTGTCACAACCGGATATGGTCACATTACATTAATAAGCTGCATAATACTTTTAGTTGTACTTAATAGTTAGGCCAAATACTTTTGTAGAACCGTCGAGGTATAGCAGGCTAGCCATCAGCCTAGCATACCAGAGGTCCTAAGTTTAATCCCTGTCAGACCCACTTGAAAAAAATTAATTTTCAAAAAGCGGCGGTTCACCTCATAACTCAACTAGCCACTGGTTATTGAGTATTAGGCTATGAAAAACTTCTCTAACTAATGCATTTGCCGTTCGGAGCCGGTAGTAGGTAGGCCCCTTTCAATGAGTCTAAAAACAAAAAATCGGATGCAGCTCATTGTCTGAGAGAAGTACCCCTTGTTCCAATTGGAATGTTGTCGGGGAATGATTGTAGTAATATCGCAGGTCCACATATTTTGTTAGGAGTTCCAAATGCATCCACCGTTATAAAGTCGGGACTTAACATAAATTGAAAGCTATCTAATTTATATACTGAATTTACCTCCAAATCTTTTTGATTGTAGATATAACAAGTAAGAGTATCATATTCGGCTGTGCCGAATCTTATATACCCACCATCAGGTTGTGTTAAATTTACAAGCATATCTCATTTATCCACAAGGGTGCAGCTAATTCAAAATGTGGACCAAATGTGGTAGTGTTGGTAAAATCTTTGGACTAAATTCGGTTGCAGTAGCTTTATAGTTCAACATTTAAAAATATCTTAGTGATTTCCCCATTATTCACATTCATCAAAATTCTGTCTCATAACCGGGTATAGTTTTAAATTAACAAGTTGTTAAATACTTTTCTTTGTGCTTAATACGTAGTTAGGCTGAACACGTTAATAGTAATACGGCAGGTCCATATATTTCATTAGGAGTTCCTAATGCAACCATCATATATTAAGTCTGGAGTGAACATTGATTGATGCCTATCTAAACTCAATCCTAATATAATTAATGTATCTCCAAATTTTTTTGATTGTAGATATAAAAATGGAAAGAAATAACGAATGTTTATGCTAAATTTTAGTGACCTATATTCTTTTGCGTCGACAACAGACAGAGAGACGGACATCGCTAAGGATTCAGAAAATACTTAATTTTTGTTTTAGGCTGATATTGAGGAAATTACAAACAAGAAATAAAGAATATTTGTGAGAAATTTCAGTGTTCTAGCTCTCTTTGTTAAGGTTTTATCATGCCGACAATAGACAGACGGACATCGCTCAATCGTCTTAGAATTCCATAAGGATTCAGAATATATTTTTATATCCCTTTTGGTTTTTGAGCCAATATTGGGGAAAATACAAAGGGAATGACAATCTCAATATACACCCCATTATTTTTAATGTGGGTATAAAAAAAACTTAAGTAGCTTTATATTAAGTCATCACAATTAAAAATCCTTGAAGTAATTTCGGAGTTATCGCAATTTCCGAACACGAAAATTCGTGTTATTGATGACACTCCTAAAGATATGTAGTCAAAAAACTTTACTTTAGGATGAGTAAATTTCGAAGAAAGACAGGATTTACAATTCTATGATTTGTAGGTACTTATTAGTTGAGTTTTGTTAAAATATGCCAGAACTTACATATTAGAAAATTATACTTTTTTCTCGATCCAGTTATAAAAATCATTTTTTTATTTTTTTTTTTTTAAATTTCGTTCAACGAATATTACAAATTATAAATTTGCTTTCCGATACCATAAAATGAACAATTAGAAAAATAAAATACAAAAAGAATGATATCTTTAACCGTTTCGCAGTACCTGCGATTTGAAATCGAGTTTTTTATATGAAAGCTATAGTCAAATATGGACTGACTCCTATATAATTTGATATACTGACCAAAAGTTGCATAAAACTTCTTTATGCTAAATTTAGTCGTCATAGCTATAAAAATTGTACTCAATTTATCAGCATTCATGTGTTTCCCGGGGCGGGGTAAACCGATTTCGCCCATTTTCAGTACACAACTTTTTTTACGTATCAAAAATACTGTAAAATTTTGTCTCTCTAGCTTTTGTGGTTAAGGAGCTGTCGCGCTTTTATCTGACGGATAGGTGGACATAAATCTCCTTTTCTTTTTGTGTTTTTTTGTTTTTGTAAGTTTTTTATATGGGAGCTATTGTCAAATGGTGACTGATTGTAACAAAGTTTTAACACGCTGGCTGGTATTTACATAAGACTTCCTTTTGTAAAATTTTGTTGCCTTAGCCTTTTTAGTTAAGGCGCTATCGCGCTTTAATCTAACGGACAGACGGACATAAACCCCCTTTTCTTTTTGTATTTTTGTGTTTCCGTAAGTTTTTTATATGGGAGCTATGGTCAAATGGTGACCGATTGTGACAAAATTTTCCACACTGGCTGGCATTCACATAAGACTTTGTTGTGCTAAATTTAGTGGCCAAAGCTATTACAGTTTATCATTTATTGGCATTTAAGTGTATTTTAGGTGAAATTTTGGCTGTTTCCGTAAGTTTTTTGTATGGGAGCTATGACTAAATATAAGCCTAGGGTTTATGCAAAACTTCTATATACCAAATTTTATCATCATAGCTATTATAGTTTGTCA
This sequence comes from Stomorhina lunata, assembly GCA_933228675.1. Classification (NCBI taxonomy): domain Eukaryota; kingdom Metazoa; phylum Arthropoda; class Insecta; order Diptera; family Rhiniidae; genus Stomorhina; species Stomorhina lunata. Next base: position 6,247 of record CAKOFX010000002.1, on the reverse strand, counting down.
TTTATTAGCAAGTCGAAGTTATACGGGAGCTATTACCAAATGTTAACCGATTTTGCCCAATTACAATACCAAAATTTTCTCATAGATGTCGAATGGTGAGCTAGCACCTTTCGTTTAGGCGTTATCGTGATTTCAACAGACAGACAGACGGACATACGGACAGACAGACGGGCAATCAGACGGACATCGCTCAATCGTCTTAGAATTTCATAAGGATTCAGAATATATATCGTTTTTGATTTTTGAGCCAGTATTAAGAAAATTACAAACGGAATGACAATCTCAATATACCCCCCATTCTTTTTAATGGTGGGTATAAAAACAATGGCTAATAGACACGGTATGGACATGAAGCAAGTTCAATTCCTGAATGCCATTCCTACCAGGAGTCAAATTTGTCTTATTCCATCGTAAAGTAAAATATTTCCGAAACATTTGTAAAGTATACTTTTAGGATAATCTAAATAATAATATTACGTAAATGTATCTTCACTACATTGTAACTTACTTATTAAAAGTTCCCTGATAGTAAAATAATTTAATTTGAACTAAATGTTTTGACAAACAAACGGATAAATTATTTTCAAAATCCTTAAAGTATGTTACCCAAAATTTACCTAAAAGTCTGAGTTTTCGATCGAGTAAGTGTGTGGAGTTCAATATTTTTATATTATAGAGTCTTTGGTAAACCGTTTTTAACTGAACGTTATTTTTAAGTACAGGTAGTGGTTGATTGCTGTAAGATAAGTTTGATTTCTGCAGAAAATTTTCAGTCAGAATATAATTTTTGTTAACTAGTACAAAGAAACAACTTAGTTAATCGTTTAAAAGAGTAACCCAGTCCCTAATTTATTCAGCAAAAATCGAAAAACAATTCGAAACTAAGTTTATGCCGCAGTAAATATTTTGGTTGGCCTCAGTGTTATATAAGTAATTTTTGAACTTTAATACCTGCATCACCATAGGTGAGAGGTATATAAAAAGATTGATGTTTGTTGCACAAAAATAGTTTTCTTTGGCTTACAATTCCTTTACGTATAAGTATCAAGCCACAATCACTTCCAGATTCGGCTTAACGATGTCTGTCCCTCTGTTCTTTCGTCTGGCTGGCCTTTCATGTAAAGCTTAAAGTTGATGAAATTTGTACAGACATTTCTTTTGGGGATGCTACTTTACATTGAAAATAAACTTTTGATTATTATAAAATATTTGAGCTCTGTGGTGTAGGGTATTATATGGTAATATATAATATCACAATTTTTATATTCTTAAATATATGAATTTGTAAATTAAACGATTTTCTTTGCATTAAGCTTAAAATTGATTATCTTCTTAATATAAGTAATACATACATACATAGATTTACATACACAAAACTACATATTTAAGTATTTAATAGTGACGAGAATACAAATACAAATAAACTTTTACTTTCCGGTAACTTCAGTTTTGAATTACTTTTTTATTATCAAATTAGGTTTTTCATACAAATTCACTTACTTTATTTTAATATTTTTATTAATTTTTTTTTGTTCGTATCAATTAAGTACATTCTTTAAATATTTAATACAACACAGGCTTGACTTGAGGTATTTGTTAAATAGCAGCTGCTTCATTTTACAAGCACTTTTAATGCACAAAAATTAAAGCCGCGACTTGTAAGAAGTTTTGCAGCAGAACTTGAATTTAACATATTTTTTGACAATTACTTTTGCATATGCATTTTCAAATCTGACATTTGATTTCATTCAAGAAATTTCGATTTTTTTTTCACTTTATCGTTATAATTATTTTTTCGTTATGTTATCCATTTATTTTCGAGTGTTCTCGTTCCTTATATTTGTTCAAACCGCACCGTTTTAATGAAAGGCTCACATTGAACTGAATTCTTATGATGGTTGATAGTTTAGGTTCCGTTCGTGTCATCTTTTGCTTAAATTTCCTTCACTCGTATTTGCATTTACCTACTTTGCTTTTTCTGTAAATGCGTGACTTTGCTGTTAGCATAAATGAGATTTTAACAGCTGAACATAAAAGCAAATGTATGTTTTTGCTTAAAATGTTAAAGAACCGTTAAAGCTATTGCTAACATTATTTTTGTTTTACTGTTAACTTAAGACACAGTGACCCAAAAAGTAAACAAATGTGTTACAATACCGAATAAATGTTAAAACAATAATTATTAACATAAGCTTATTCCCCTTCATGTTAAATTCTATCCTATTGATGCTTGGGACAAAATGTAAATATTTTACATGAGACCAGTTAAAAAGCTCTAAACAAACAAAAAACTGTTTAAGAAGAAATTTCTTTAAATAAAAATTTATATAGAAAAGTTTTTCTAGATAATACGAAAATTTATATGAAAATAAAAACAATTTAAATATGTATAATTGTTAACAGTTATTACAAAAATTTATTATGTATACGCCATAGAAAAACAAAGCAATTCCACGAATAACCATATGAACTAAACACAAGCTAAACTTATAAGGAAGATAAGCCGAAAAGGGGAAGTGTGCTTTTTATCTTCCCATTATTTGATGTAACCTCATATGTTTATTTTAGAATAATACATACAACTGCTAATATTATTAAACATAGCGTATGTTAATTGCACAGAAACATGTGAACAGTCATAGTCTAGTCATAGTCTAGTCATAGTCTAGTCATAGTCTAGTCATAGTCTAGTCATAGTCTAGTCATAGTCTAGTCATAGTCTAGTCATAGTCTAGTCATAGTCTAGTCATAGTCTAGTCATAGTCTAGTCATAGTCTAGTCATAGTCTAGTCATAGTCTAGTCATAGTCTAGTCATAGTCTAGTCATAGTCTAGTCATAGTCTAGTCATAGTCTAGTCATAGTCTAGTCATAGTCTAGTCATAGTCTAGTCATAGTCTAGTCATAGTCTAGTCATAGTCTAGTCATAGTCTAGTCATAGTCTAGTCATAGTCTAGTCATAGTCTAGTCATAGTCTAGTCATAGTCTAGTCATAGTCTAGTCATAGTCTAGTCATAGTCTAGTCATAGTCTAGTCATAGTCTAGTCATAGTCTAGTCATAGTCTAGTCATAGTCTAGTCATAGTCTAGTCATAGTCTAGTCATAGTCTAGTCATAGTCTAGTCATAGTCTAGTCATAGTCTAGTCATAGTCTAGTCATAGTCTAGTCATAGTCTAGTCATAGTCTAGTCATAGTCTAGTCATAGTCTAGTCATAGTCTAGTCATAGTCTAGTCATAGTCTAGTCATAGTCTAGTCATAGTCTAGTCATAGTCTAGTCATAGTCTAGTCATAGTCTAGTCATAGTCTAGTCATAGTCTAGTCATAGTCTAGTCATAGTCTAGTCATAGTCTAGTCATAGTCTAGTCATAGTCTAGTCATAGTCTAGTCATAGTCTAGTCATAGTCTAGTCATAGTCTAGTCATAGTCTAGTCATAGTCTAGTCATAGTCTAGTCATAGTCTAGTCATAGTCTAGTCATAGTCTAGTCATAGTCTAGTCATAGTCTAGTCATAGTCTAGTCATAGTCTAGTCATAGTCTAGTCATAGTCTAGTCATAGTCTAGTCATAGTCTAGTCATAGTCTAGTCATAGTCTAGTCATAGTCTAGTCATAGTCTAGTCATAGTCTAGTCATAGTCTAGTCATAGTCTAGTCATAGTCTAGTCATAGTCTAGTCATAGTCTAGTCATAGTCTAGTCATAGTCTAGTCATAGTCTAGTCATAGTCTAGTCATAGTCTAGTCATAGTCTAGTCATAGTCTAGTCATAGTCTAGTCATAGTCTAGTCATAGTCTAGTCATAGTCTAGTCATAGTCTAGTCATAGTCTAGTCATAGTCTAGTCATAGTCTAGTCATAGTCTAGTCATAGTCTAGTCATAGTCTAGTCATAGTCTAGTCATAGTCTAGTCATAGTCTAGTCATAGTCTAGTCATAGTCTAGTCATAGTCTAGTCATAGTCTAGTCATAGTCTAGTCATAGTCTAGTCATAGTCTAGTCATAGTCTAGTCATAGTCTAGTCATAGTCTAGTCATAGTCTAGTCATAGTCTAGTCATAGTCTAGTCATAGTCTAGTCATAGTCTAGTCATAGTCTAGTCATAGTCTAGTCATAGTCTAGTCATAGTCTAGTCATAGTCTAGTCATAGTCTAGTCATAGTCTAGTCATAGTCTAGTCATAGTCTAGTCATAGTCTAGTCATAGTCTAGTCATAGTCTAGTCATAGTCTAGTCATAGTCTAGTCATAGTCTAGTCATAGTCTAGTCATAGTCTAGTCATAGTCTAGTCATAGTCTAGTCATAGTCTAGTCATAGTCTAGTCATAGTCTAGTCATAGTCTAGTCATAGTCTAGTCATAGTCTAGTCATAGTCTAGTCATAGTCTAGTCATAGTCTAGTCATAGTCTAGTCATAGTCTAGTCATAGTCTAGTCATAGTCTAGTCATAGTCTAGTCATAGTCTAGTCATAGTCTAGTCATAGTCTAGTCATAGTCTAGTCATAGTCTAGTCATAGTCTAGTCATAGTCTAGTCATAGTCTAGTCATAGTCTAGTCATAGTCTAGTCATAGTCTAGTCATAGTCTAGTCATAGTCTAGTCATAGTCTAGTCATAGTCTAGTCATAGTCTAGTCATAGTCTAGTCATAGTCTAGTCATAGTCTAGTCATAGTCTAGTCATAGTCTAGTCATAGTCTAGTCATAGTCTAGTCATAGTCTAGTCATAGTCTAGTCATAGTCTAGTCATAGTCTAGTCATAGTCTAGTCATAGTCTAGTCATAGTCTAGTCATAGTCTAGTCATAGTCTAGTCATAGTCTAGTCATAGTCTAGTCATAGTCTAGTCATAGTCTAGTCATAGTCTAGTCATAGTCTAGTCATAGTCTAGTCATAGTCTAGTCATAGTCTAGTCATAGTCTAGTCATAGTCTAGTCATAGTCTAGTCATAGTCTAGTCATAGTCTAGTCATAGTCTAGTCATAGTCTAGTCATAGTCTAGTCATAGTCTAGTCATAGTCTAGTCATAGTCTAGTCATAGTCTAGTCATAGTCTAGTCATAGTCTAGTCATAGTCTAGTCATAGTCTAGTCATAGTCTAGTCATAGTCTAGTCATAGTCTAGTCATAGTCTAGTCATAGTCTAGTCATAGTCTAGTCATAGTCTAGTCATAGTCTAGTCATAGTCTAGTCATAGTCTAGTCATAGTCTAGTCATAGTCTAGTCATAGTCTAGTCATAGTCTAGTCATAGTCTAGTCATAGTCTAGTCATAGTCTAGTCATAGTCTAGTCATAGTCTAGTCATAGTCTAGTCATAGTCTAGTCATAGTCTAGTCATAGTCTAGTCATAGTCTAGTCATAGTCTAGTCATAGTCTAGTCATAGTCTAGTCATAGTCTAGTCATAGTCTAGTCATAGTCTAGTCATAGTCTAGTCATAGTCTAGTCATAGTCTAGTCATAGTCTAGTCATAGTCTAGTCATAGTCTAGTCATAGTCTAGTCATAGTCTAGTCATAGTCTAGTCATAGTCTAGTCATAGTCTAGTCATAGTCTAGTCATAGTCTAGTCATAGTCTAGTCATAGTCTAGTCATAGTCTAGTCATAGTCTAGTCATAGTCTAGTCATAGTCTAGTCATAGTCTAGTCATAGTCTAGTCATAGTCTAGTCATAGTCTAGTCATAGTCTAGTCATAGTCTAGTCATAGTCTAGTCATAGTCTAGTCATAGTCTAGTCATAGTCTAGTCATAGTCTAGTCATAGTCTAGTCATAGTCTAGTCATAGTCTAGTCATAGTCTAGTCATAGTCTAGTCATAGTCTAGTCATAGTCTAGTCATAGTCTAGTCATAGTCTAGTCATAGTCTAGTCATAGTCTAGTCATAGTCTAGTCATAGTCTAGTCATAGTCTAGTCATAGTCTAGTCATAGTCTAGTCATAGTCTAGTCATAGTCTAGTCATAGTCTAGTCATAGTCTAGTCTCTAGTCATAGTCTAGTCATAGTCTAGTCATAGTCTAGTCATAGTCTAGTCATAGTCTAGTCATAGTCTAGTCATAGTCTAGTCATAGTCTAGTCATAGTCTAGTCATAGTCTAGTCATAGTCTAGTCATAGTCTAGTCATAGTCTAGTCATAGTCTAGTCATAGTCTAGTCATAGTCTAGTCATAGTCTAGTCATAGTCTAGTCATAGTCTAGTCATAGTCTAGTCATAGTCTAGTCATAGTCTAGTCATAGTCTAGTCATAGTCTAGTCATAGTCTAGTCATAGTCTAGTCATAGT